>LD357747.1:220536-231205 GCA_001465055.1 Ptychodera flava
AGCGTAAGGTTGTGGTGCCAAAGTCCAGGTTGGTGCAAATTTGATAGTTGCCGAATAGTTGGATTATGATCAAAGATTCCGATTTACAAAACCTTTCAATTACGCTCAGTCCAACTTCCAAAAGACACTGGTGCTATTCTGTTTTTCCCCTCATCCCTGCAATGCCGTCAGGGGTTTACAACCATTGTAGCATTATATACAAACAATCTAATATGGTAAAAGTATAACCGTATCCATCTCGGCCAAAAAGAACGCTTAGATAATACCAACATCATGACCAAGTGTCGACTTCGCAGGCACATGAACAGCGCCAACAGTGGCAAACGATTTGTGAAGTACAGTTTGAGCCAGGACACACACACACACACACACTCTCTCTCTCTCTCTCTCTCTCTCTCTCTCTCTCTCTCTCTCTCTCTCTCTCTCATTCATACCGAAATACCTAGTACTCAACTCGTCCGTGCAGGTTCTATTATTGTAATATTCAGTTTAGTGTTGACAACTGAATTTTAGTCATACAGTAGAATTCATCTATCAACTATAATATTTCATATTGTATTGCCAATTTGCCGTTTTATAACCTTGAGAGAAAAAAATTGTGCATACCTCTACTGCATACTGGCTGTTGTGTTTCAACGCCAATGCCATCTCGTTGATTTTCTAGAAGGCGTATTTTGTAAACATGCACATCCGGACAAATGTTTACCTAAAAAGTTCAAGTAACTAAATGCCTGCAATGTAAAGTGACCAAAAATGTTTACTTTCGAAGGTTTTGTCATGTTTACTTAATATTTTCCGGGTATGTTCCCATGTGTGCTAGGGAGAGCAATTCGCTGAATTTGCGACGGAATTTAGAATTAAAGGATTCGGCTTTCACCACGGAGTAAATGTTCATGTAATGTATCATTACGGAAGGATACTTAGTCACTCGCAGATTGTGTATAGTGTGAACGCCGCAAACTGATCTGTTCGCCCTCAACCTTTGACCCTAGGGCAATACTCTCGTTTTTCCTGGTAAACATTTGAAAGGCTCCAAATAGGTCGTCGTTGTTACCAATTTTTAACCGATTAGTCAACAAGCTATACGTATTTTTCCCTTATCCAAACGCTAACACTACATCAGAATACCAATGCAGTATATGTACGAATTGTCGATGTGTTCACCACACATTGTGTTCCTTATAGAGACATTCAATTTATATATAAATTTTAGTATCCTCCATCAGTTTAACATACTCTCCAGGATTGTAAGCCTTATGCTATTTATATCAAATTTTAATATCCTGAATCTGCTTTCCATATACTCCAGAATTGTATGTCCTATAGTCAATAACTAAGACAGACCATATTTACATCCTGATTCTAACTCAAAACAGACCACTGCAAGCATAAGGAAGTGATGAGGAAGTAACAGAAATCAGGAAGTGGCAATGGACAGGGTCAAGGCAACTATTTAACCACCTGAATGATGTGATGTCACTATTATTTCATAGTTTTTCAAAGATACAAGTAGTATATAGAGTTCAGTTGCACAATCAATTTCGGAGAAGGTTTTCTGTACTTTGCGCCTGGTCTTTGACACGACGGCTTACCATTCGAAGAGACGAATGTCTTTACATTCAGAGAAGTAACACTGACCAGCACAATGAGATAGGATTGGGGGGTAACTTTAATCTAATCATGAGCAGCTGAATTTCTAATATTCAAAACTGGTTTTTTTGCAAAGGGAGTAATATCTGGTGTTACATTGTTGTAATTTTCAATTCCTGCAATTGCTAATCTTTTGATATCAGTGTTGTGTTTCTGATAGTCCAAGGTTGGCGCGTACGATACTGCCCTCTACGTTCAGTGCGTTCCACATAATGTGGAGATCCTTCTGCACGGTCACTCTTGCAATACTACTGACAACTGTTGCTAGTTTCTTACTGTATATTGATGTCCTGGCTATGAGAACGATCATCTTCCATGACATGATATTGTATTAACAACTTTTCTGTCCTTCTACTGTACGGACCATGAATAGTGGTATAATCATGATAAATGTCTGTGCCTATAAAAAAAGTTTACCTCCCCGGTAATTTAGTCTGCAGCAATATGACGATAAAGGGCTTGTTTCAAGTTGACAAAGTATGCAGTATATCTACTCGACACTATGGAATAATCTGCAGCGTGCTCTTTCGTCAGTGAACAAAAGTTTTAGGACCATGGTAATCGTCGCATGCTGTGACGGAATGAAATAACTGCGGAACAAATCATTTTGTCAATTTTACGTCAAGTTTCATTTTTTCCTTGCTCGCTTCTGTAACGGCTGCTTCCCCTATAATTTGAACCATATATGCACAATGATGGTACTGTATCTTGACTGTTTTCTGGGAGCCATTTCTCAAACTCAACGTTTTTCCCATGCAGAATATATTGCTTGTTAGAATACAACCATTCTGATCAAATTCTCGAGCCAGCTTGCATGAGAATTTCTTCATTTTTACCGTCACGCCATCAACGGTAGGGCAAATGGCAGATTTTATGACACTGTAATAATGGGAAATACGTGATCCTAATAGAAGCTTGAATGGGTTATTAATAACAAGTTTATGTATACTCTGTGGAAACCCAAGAACGTTACAATGAATGAGTTCATCAGCAATAAATTCTTACCTACTGCTTACCTGTCAGTCACGCAGTAACAAAAGCGCTAGAGCGATTCGACTGTCTGCGGTCACAGTTAGTTTCGCTAGTGTTGTATCACCGTTATGTCTGTTTTTGATATGCGAACGAACTGTCAATTGTGTAGTGCGGTCTGTTCTCATCCTTGTATATTTCCTGAACTTTTGTTGTGTTCTGTGGCAATCTGTACTAGCCAGAGTTATGGGACTTTACATCACAGCGGCTGCTATACATGCCACTCTTTGAAGTTTTAATCTACCCACAGAGGCGTGACACTTGTAGGTATTCCCATAATTTTTAACCTAGCTTTACATAGAGAACCTGACCGAACTCCAGGAGTACATAAGTGGCGACTTCCCGCACCTTGATATCCGCTGTAGCGTGAACCGTACTTCGATTTTGCATTGTCGCACTCAAATGTTTCAGGTTTTAGGGCAAGGTACACCTAACAGTGTACTTGGGTGTTGTAGTAGCATGTTGTGATATATGTGCTACACCTTTTTTTACTTCCGGGTATGGACGGGAAGTTCTCCTGAAATAGTGATGTAAAAAAATAGAGAATACGGTGTGAAGTGGACAGGTTAACATTGGAGGAAAAACAGATTCAAGTCGCGTGCGTTGATCTCGACTGTAACCGTTTTCATTCACTGCACAAAGCCTAGCGGCAAATTACATCGGCCACAGCTAGTCTGGTCCCCTGCCCCATTTCTACCGCTGGGGCAGGGGACCAGACTAGACTACGACACAAGCCCGTTGTACTGTGAGAGCAAGGATATGGATTCTAAGTGTGCTAACTAAATATAGCGAGATGGACTTTTACTGAAACGGTATTTTATAAATTCTGTCATTTTGCCTATGTGTCAGTTCCTTATGCTTCTATAGTATACAACCCTTGGTCGAATTCTTTGACATATGATGTTGGTGGAGATTAATGATAACATAGGTGATAACGACATACCATCGTGGTTGACCCTTGAACTGTGTTTCGGTTCTATGGCCAACCTTGCGTGCATATCAACCGAAGGCTTTGTCAAACATTTCGAGTAAATATTGATTTTTGATATTGGTCATAAAGCTTTGACGTCATTGGAATCAGTTCTTTTCCAACAGTCAGCACGATCAAGTTTAAGGACATCCGTGAGCATACGGGAATTATGATACAAAGAACATGATATCCGTTTCTTGTCGCGGAGTATATGGGTACAAAATACGGACGTGTTTCTCGAGCTGTCTCAATTTCGCTAGATATTTTGCTTATGCTTGTCTTCTATTGTATAGAAGAGATGGATTCTAATAAACTTGCTCAATTGTTCGATACAATTCCTTTTTGGCATTATATCTTTATCAGCCATCGATATACGTCCATACTCTGATACTAGTTGCTGGTGAAGAGCTGAATTCTATTTGTAAATAGCGAGCTGAAGAGTGATGAGAAAAGAAACGCGATCTAGCCAGCTAACTGATGGAGTACAACATGAAGTCATTCAAATCCCAGCACATGTACTCACCATAAGGCCACGTAAAGAAAATTATTTGTTTGCCGTCCTTTGATTTTGAAAAATCTACCAGCCAGCCAGGGGAAAAACAAACACGGACAAAAAACACAAGTGTATTGACATATAAGCTCAATTTTTGTTTGATTTCTTTTAGGAAAATATTTTTTTATTTATAATAGTGTTAACATTATGTTTGTTTTCTTCTTTTTCTCTGAAAATCTATCAGCACGCGGACGGCAAACAAAGAATTTTATTTAAAGCGCCTAATCTGGTGCGCATAGGTGAATTGTTTTCATCTTAGTAAAATGTCTGTGTCATTTATTTATTTCATTTATTTATTTGATATGCCACAGGCTCAAGGCTCAATGACAGACTCCGACAAATAAGCAACAAACAAACAAACAAGCAAACAAACAAACATAAAAACACAACTGATGAAAAGAAAAAGAAAAAAATTAACGCGCAAAGAAAAGTTAATCTGACAAAATAAAAATGTCCGGACGTTAATATTTTGAAAGCCGTCTGCAGCGAAAATATGGCGATACTACTGAAATCTTGGATTAACAATCGTAGATCTTGAACATACAATCGAACGTTCAGATATTTAAGCCTACATGGTTTAACTTTGAATAAATAAGAATGTAACTTTGAATAAATAAGATATTCATAAGCCGCCTTATTGGAAACATAATTGGAACTAATTTTGGACAATTGGATGGTGAAGTAATGTCGATTTAACCTGCAAATGTTATCTCATCTGCTTTTCTTGTTAAATTATACACTTGTTTTTATGAGTAATTTGTAATATTGCAACATTCAGCTATAGGGCATCTAACACTTGTTTGAAAAATGTGAAGATCCAATTATCCCAAATTAGTTCCATTCGTGTTTTGGAGCATAAGATGGCAGTTAATCAAGAAACAAGATAATCTCTCCGAAATGAATATGAAAAGATCAGATGCATACTTTTCTCGACGCGACAGAGGAGGAAGATTTGGATAGTATGCAAGTCTGTTTACTATACATAGTTAGTACTGAGATCACGTCTACCGTACAGAGGGGATTGTGTGCGTGACAGAATAAATATAATCATATCTTATTTAACTATTCCAACGGCACGTATCGAAACTTTCTTTTGACAGAGCTGCCACTATGAAAAGAGCCAATGCATTTAGTTCCCAAGCTGCTAAAGCTTGGATAGACTGTCTACAACAGCCTTTCCAAAGCTGCCAAAACTTGGATAGACTGTCTACAACAGCCTTTCCCAAGCTGCTAAAGCTTGGATAGACTGTCTACAACAGCCTTTCCTAAGCTGCTAAAGCTTTGACAGACTGTCCACAGCAGCCTTTCCCAAGCTGCTAAAGCTTGGGTAGACTGTCTACAACAGCTCGTGCCCTTTCGATGGCGCCTCAGTATCCTTCCTTTGCACGATTATTCAGAGCGATTGCTGGCTAAATTTAGCCAGCTGCCAGGCTTCGGGACTCGCCTTCTGGAAAACCCACCACGTGCTGAAATCAAGCCTCACGCCACTTGCCTATCTACACTTTACATGCTCAGTTTCACTGTGAGATCAGCTTTGGTTCTACTTTTTACAAATCTGAACGGCATGCAGAGGGACATTTTGGGGTCACTGAGGGCATGCGTATTGTAAACGTACTGATCTTCGTTAATTTTTCCGAGCCTTGCGAAGATTTCGGTTTTTCAAACAGCTGCTTCGTCTTAGAGCTGATGGCCAGACAGTCCCTGGTGTCAAGTTTGCTTGCCAGATACACAGAGTTTATTATGAGCGGGCAATAAGCGACGTCGTGGTGGATTCTCATTCGGCTATATAATGAAGGCTTGGGGAAGGTTGGGGGATCAGGGGGAGGAGAGGAGAGTTCAAGTGCCGGTTCTTATGCCGCTCACATTTGAGCATAATATGCCGAATGTCGGCACCGCTACCGACTGAATCGACAGGACAAAACGTTAACCTTCCGCTGTCGGCAGTCTGCTGTGTCTTGCACATTTAATACAACTAGTAAAGAACAAACTTTATAGTATATCACATGTATTTAAACAGTAAAGGGTGTCTGCCTACACGGAAGTATCCACCGACGTATACAGAAATGAGAATAAAGGAATCATATGTAGTGAATTCTGAGGGACCGTGATTTTACACGCAAGGCAGAAAGTGATAGGCCAGGGAAGTTAATTTTGTCTTGCCAAAAATCGCCCGGAAACATCTGATGACACAGAATACTGGAGGTCGTGCACTGAAAATCCACAATCAGGAAAATGTAAAAAGGTTGAAGAAAAGAATGATTAAAATTCCGAAAACTCGGGAAATTGGTCATTATAATATCTTTTCAAGGTCACCTTCACTCAAGTAGTTGTATGTGCCGTAAATGGAAAGAACGCTATCAGTGCTCAAACGTCCGGAATAAGGGTTCAGAAATGTTTGTTAATAGAAAAAAGTAATTTCCAACTTGCCAACTGCAGATATGAATATCCTTGATAGAATACATGTAAAATACTAACCGACCAGAGGGAGATAAAAATACTTGTTATGTGCAGAGGATACAGACACAAACGTTTCGGATACAGCACTAGCACATCCTTGTAGGGAGGTACTGTTTCTAGCTAGCCCATAGTTTACGTTTGGCACCCAGGCCTTGACTACAGACTTCCAATAAATTCATCTACTTCCGATGCCATGAAGAACTAGTATTGAGGTCGCTCTCGAAATCGAAAACGTTGTGCTCAAGATTGTCGCAAGGGAGCTTTAAAACATTCCCTTTCGAACTCAAGAATAAAATCAGTGGTCACCTTACAAAATTTGGTACTAGAGAAACGAATTAATACCCAATATCATCTATCGAGTTCTGAAATCTAAAATGGCCGCCATCCCTGCGTTAACTCTATGGGGGAAATAAAAAAATAACATAGGAAAACTCTGGCATCTACAATGCCGCATTCTTCTGTCTTTCCCCCACAGTTTTAAACCTACCTTGCTTATATTCAAGGTACCTTTTATTTGTCTACTTCTTGTTATTTTTATCACGTATTAGGACTTGTAATTTTTATCACGTACCGGGACTTATGCTCATGTATCGGTGTTTCCTTTCCTTATCAGTGCTGTGTTTTTTGTCGTTTTGTTTGTTGTTTCACCTGTTTAATTCCATATTTGTAAGTGGGTTTGCCGGTTCATATCATCAGGAGAGAAAGAACAGAGAAGTTGCTGGCAATGAATACAGGTAGCCGTGGTAACGGATTTGAGTTTTACTAACTGACGATCGATAAGAAGTTAAAAGAGGAAGAGAACAGACTTCCCCTCAACTGTGGCATAATTGCGACTCACAGGGTGCAGCAAGCACTAAAGCTGAATAGGTATGATAATAAATATTTAATATTATAAGAAACGCAAGCCTAGACTTTCTGCCCATCAAGGCTATTCACTGTCCATCCAAGAAACAGTCGATACACCGTCCTAATCCGTTCCACTGGTTATTTTCACCATAGATTGTGGTCTACCACTGCACTGTGTACACTAGTATGTCGCATTTACTAAAACATATTATTTATTAATCATATTCAATGGATTTATCTAGTGTCCGCTCATCCCTGTGTTGCGACTTTAGTGTGGTCGTGCAACGGAGCACGTCGTGTTGATTTTTAGATGGGAAAGCTAATATGCTGCGGTGGGTGTCGGTCGCCTTTGTAAATACGAGCGCTGTTCCCAAAAGTTGTGCACAAGTTTATCTATGCGTCGATTTCAGTGGAATGCAATCAGAGTCTGGAAAATTGTGATGGGTCAGTCATATATGTGTGCCACTTTCAAAGGGAATTGAAAGAACTCGCACTTTGAGGAAAAATCCGCATCCGGGATATGTACTTGTACTCTAAATTTTTTACAATTTAACTTTACTAAGTTCTTTTTTTGAAGTTTAAACCAAATGAATCGGAGTTTAAACTTTTATTTTGAAAAGTCGAATAATTAAATTTTTCACAATTCAGTTAACATGGGGACGGCGGCCGTTTTGAATTTCAATCATCCATAGACCCTGGGTTCTATGAAACAACGATATATTCTAGTTAATGTGTTTCCATGGTACAGCAGCTACGCTGCATGATGTTGACCCCTGCTTTTTACCAGACTTTGAAATGGAATGGTTTGGAGTTTTCTCAAAGTTTGAGCAGAAGTTTAAAATTCGTTCCGAGGCGCGTACTAGTTTTAAAATCTACTATGTTCTGTACAAGATAGTCTGGATTGTGTTAATTCTCATTGTACAAGTCAGCTTTATTGACAAGCTCGTGATATTGTCTGAAAGTTCCGTTAGGAGGTATTTATGACATATTTCCGTTACATTTGTTCTGCTTTTTAAAAAACTGCGGTTTCCTGTTCTTTCCCCGAACTCATATATCAAGATGACTTAGTTTTCAACTTCCTAACATCAAATGTACGTGTGCAGTGTTAAATAAATCTATGTAAAGTTCTGACAGACAAAAATAAAAATTGTCAAAAGTTTGTATTATGTATAGCCGTTGCGTATTGAATATAGTGTTTTGTATGCCTTACAGTTTTGGAAAACTTCAGCCCCTTTGCATGAATTTTGTTTTAAGGTAGTATGCACCTCGAAAGCGAAAGACGTAAACTTTTGCTCAAAGTTTCCCTAATGAAGCTGTCGACCATTCTCTTACCAAATCCAAAATGAAAATCAAGGGTCACCGCACAAAAATTTGGTACAGGAGAGACAAATTACCTGAGATTTCCGATATTTGAAATTCAAAATGGCCGCCATCCCTGTGTTAACTCTATGGGGAAAAAGAAAATTTTCGATTTTCGAAAAACTAAGACGGTTAAAAGTTTTCTTACAACAAGAGCTTTAAAATGAGCCCCCACAAGTTGTAGATCGGAAAAGAAATGGAAAAGTTTCAGAGTCCGAATATCTGTCCCCAAGGCGGGTTCTACCCTTAAGGTAGTTCGCGCCTCGAAAATGAAAGACTTAAACTTTTGCTCAAACTTTTTTAGGGAATTTTTAAACGATTGTCTTTGTAAATAAAGAATAAAAATCGGGGTCACCTTGAAAATTTTAGTATAGAGAAACAAATTTCCCAAAAGTTAGCGATATTTGAAATTCAAAATGGCCGCGGTCTCTGTGTTAACTCTGTGGAGAAAAAAAAATCGATTTTCGAAAGACTAAGACGGTTAAAATTACACCAAACAAGTGGTAGATCAGAAAAGAATTTTAAATGTTAGATGGTCGAAATATATATTCTACCTTAATGTCTCAAAGAGATAACGAAAGGTGGATCCGGGGGAACTGATCCTGAAAAAAGGTATTCGAAGAGAATCATAGGTGCTAGGGCAATTTGTTATTGCGTTGTCGAGCCGAGTATATAGCATGAGTACTCGCGGTTTGCAGCGCCGATGAAAATAAAACAGACGGCGAGCTGTTACGTTTAGTGCAGGATACTGTTGTTTGTGAGCATCTTTTCGGACATTCTTCAGCGATAGTTTAATGTTTACGATGCCGCAACCATGGAATCATTTTTTGCAGAATTGTAAGGGCTGTCAATATGTCAGGAGGGGAGCTTGGGGCGAATCGTGTAGTGAAGAGAGAACAGCGGGGAGCCTTTTTAACCGGGGATGGGGGACGGGACGGGCGAGGACATCAAAATGTAAGACGCATCGTGCATTCGCAGTCGCGTAGCGAACCAGATATCGTGAGAGAGTCTGGCGGGGAAAGACAATTTGTAAATTGTCGTGGGCATAGTTTCAAACAGTTTTCTATTTTTCCTTCTAATATTTTTTATTTAGTAAAACACATGACTAGAACTTTTTCCTTTATGATGTAAACAAATAATTATGTGGATACAATGAGCTCTCTTACTGTTTTATCACTTAAACTCGTCACGTGATCGCACCACCGTCCATGGGATCACTACGGGCATGGAAACACGACAGAGTCCACTGAAGTTTACTTCTTCAAGTCACTCAGTTATGATAAACAAACTCAAAGGCTCGGAGTGAATGGCCGGAATGTGTCGAAAATTCGTTGAAAATACTTCTGCGGTGGTGTATGTGTGTGTCCATGAAATCGGGAAAAATTTTCTTTTCCCGTTCTACGTGTGACGCGAAGTGACCAAGGATGTGGTGTTCGCACTGAACAAACACCATGCCATCCTCTGTGACGTGGACTCGAAGCCGCAAATTATGAGTAAACAGACGGGGGATTTCCCGTTTTTACCGTGACTAGGTTTCAGTTCCCGCCAAAACGTCACACAGGGCCACATATGACCCAAATGGCAACCGAGAAAACAGTGCCTATTAAACATAGTGTAGATCTGTCGAACTGTAAATCGGTCATCATGTCTGCAATGCCCCAAAACTTGACGATTTAAAATTACATTTGTGATGTAACCTAAAGCCTCACGTTTATACATATCACCTTGGACTTCGCACCGTACGTCCTACGCCTGCAGCATGCATGTCCACGGTTAGAGACTGGACAGATATTACAGAGTCGGGG
>LD357747.1:231294-249978 GCA_001465055.1 Ptychodera flava
ACTATTAGACGAGATATGGTCCAAATGACTGCTTCCAGGTCGACAATATAAACGCTATGTTATATATAGTAACTCAAACTACCTCTTGACAAAGTAAGCCTTAATATCAAAATGGATTTGCGTTTTTATCTATAATGTTATTTATACTTTGATATATATAATATATATATATATATATATATGTATATATAATATATATATATATATATATGTATATATAAATATATATATATATATAATTTACAATACATGCATACACGCACACACGCATACATACATACATAGGTACATACATACATACATACATACATACATACATACATACATACACACACACACACATACATACATACATACATACATACATACATACATACATACATACATACATACATACATACATACATACATACATACATACATACATACATACATACGTACATACATCACTCATAACAGCTATTGTCAATTTTAATTTGAAAAGCCGTCAGTACTTCAAGTAGTACATAGAATTATTTCTTGTCAAATGTGATCACTTGTTCATCAATTTAATAGAAACCTTGCATAAAGTGATTAGCTGTAAATTATAAAACGTATTCTTTGAACGGCTATCCGAGACACTGGATGTCGATTAAAATATCATTGATATTGACATTTTTGCGCAAGGGGTGATGGTCACTGTTTTTAGAGCATGGAAGTTAGGATGGGTCATTATTTTTCGTGCAAACACTTTTGAGGGGTCAATTTTTTTCGCGCAGCATCATTTTGAAAAACATCGACCCTCCCCATCTCAGATCCCTTTGTTTATGGTAACCGTTGCCTTTCGTAGTTTGCCTGTTGCTATTTACTTGGTAATCGCATCTCGTCCTCTCGTATTAATCTCCCCCAGCAAAGGTCAAGTCCCCCATGACACTTACTGTAAGGTTAGTGCTACAAAAGGGGCGGGAGGTTACCCTAATATGATGATAATCAGATGACATCAAGATGTAATAGTTATCTCCGTTTGATATTTCGTTGCGAAGGCAACGCACAGATTAAGACAGATTCCAATCACTACAACGCAAAGTGACCTTCATGTATTCAAGCACTGTCGGCGGAGTCAGTTTCTGTGTTCTTCGCTCCATGGGGGTACCACGCATGTTCCAAATAAGGCAGTCGGGATGTCTGTAGGCGTACAACTATAGATACGTCATTACGTCAGTAGTCGGGCATACTGTTGTTATTTTTAGGTAATGGGATTTTCGGCCAGTACAGTATGTTGGAACCTACCACGTGATCGCTAGCCAGTATATATTTCGGTATACAGGTACTACAAAGCACACAACAAGAACTACAGCGAGCAGACAAGCAGCGTTGACGAGACGACTTTCACAAACACAAATATGGAACCGATCAGAGGCATTGACGAACAAGACGCACGCACACGTGGCATTAATATCAGAAGATGGGTGAAGGAACTCTTAAGACAGGTGTCTCAGACTGACAGTTACACAGAAGATGTTACCAACGAAAGAAACGATTCTGACAACCCGACATGGGAACGCTTGTACGTGTCAACATCTCCGGTCATCGAGTTCGGAGCGACTATAGCAGGAACCAAGCACGAGGTAATGGACGTCGTGCCGGGCAGTTACGCCGACGAGCTGAAGCTCAGACCCGGGGACGAACTTTCAAAGCTTGGCAGCAACGACCTGACCGCCCTGCCATCTGCCGAAGTAAGACAGCTCTTCCGCCTCGTACACGGGGAAACACAGCTGGTCATCAGGAGGCCGAACGAACTCGTCCAGTGCGTGGTCCTGCCTAACAGCCGACGGCAAGAGTACCAAGAACTGCACTTGACCCTCTCTTGCCAATATTTCCAAGAGCGCATTCAACCCCTGATTGAATACCCCCTAGAAGCCGAGCCAACCCTGCGGCGAAAGAAAATATACACAGCTTACATCAAGAGTATCTATTGCTCCAACCAACGGGGTTCAGACTGTTGCCTGAAACTCCAGAGCGACGAAGTCACAGCCGAGCCTATCAGGAACGGCGAAGAACAACTACACAGAGTGAGGGTGAACAACTACCAGAATCACAGAAGGACTGACGGAACCAGCTGTCTGTTGGAAATCGGACCAAACAAGAAGTTCATCGCCTGCCGCCGGGGGCGAGGAGCCGGCGACGCAACGGTCTACATCAGCTCCGACGCCAGCGACGCCAAAGTCACGGGCGACGACAGACTGTTTGTCAAGAAGATCATCAGCGGCAGGAAATACTTCGAGTCGGCGAACCTGCCGGGAGTCTACCTCTCGATGGACGGCACCGACCTCGCCACCGAACAGATTCGTGATCCAAACGACACGGACACTAAATCTGCGTTCGACGTGTTTTCGATCAGAGACAGGAGATTGCGATAAGTTATGACGTAATCAGTTACAGAACTAACAACGGCACAGTGAGTGCTTTCCCAAATGAGATGAGTCTTCATTGCGAAGTCTCATAACCGTTCATGCTATGCATTTTGACTCCCCATAGAACTTTTCAAGGAGTCAAGTTTGTCCAAATTGGGCATATTTACTCATCTGTATATTTAAACTTAAACTTATTTAAACTTATCTTTTATATTTATCTGGTTATTTTCACATTCTGCTTATGGGCATTCTATTTGTATATTTCCAGCAATTTTACAATGATATTTTTATTTTTACTTTAAAGAGATTTCGTAAATTATCCTTAGACACTGCCAATTATGATCAATTATGTAGACTGCCATATATCATATTTATTGTTTTACGAACGTTTTTGTGAGAAAATTTATGTTAGAAGCAATATACTGAAATAGAAACGTAGAATTTTTAGTGATAAATACGGATATCTGAAATAAATTATATTTTCGATGTCATAATATAAAGACTCAAGTGTCGTCTGCATTTCAAATCGTGACATATCAACATTCAATAACTATTATTGTTTTATTTACAATACAATAGGCCACCGGCCCAAATGTACACAGCAAACAAACACAAATTAGTTTCTGGAAGGCACGTCAAAATTATACAGCGTACTAGCTACTTGCACTTTCAGGAGCTGATGTTGCAACTGAGTTAGAACGTTTCTTCACAGCAAAATCTACTAGTATAGTACAAGTATAGTATGTATTTTGATAAATTACGGATCACCGAGGCATTTCGTGATTAATTTCAGACGATGGTTGCTGTTCATTTGGGCTCCGGCCATACCTGTAAATCTGTTACCGACTTTTATCAGGGGATGATCTTCAGTCTTGCTATCGTCAAGCGTAAATACTCCTCCTTGGATGACTAACTCGTCATTCATGACTGACCTGTCAGTCATTTATCCAAAGTGCAATAATGCGTGCTTTTTAGTGTGCAAATACTAAGATAATAATTCTTTATCAATGCATTCGTGTAACTCGGATCGTGCACTGTATGAAGTGTCAGTATATTCCCCTACACGTTGTCTGCACAGATATAGGACAGAGACCCAAATATAGCATAAATGCAAAGGGGGAACTACGTGGTTCATGAAACAGACAAAGTTCACCTTTCCATAACCTTTTCAAAAAGTCCATCGACCAGCATTGTTCAGCTGTCTATATATTGTCACATGCAACGCCCCAACCACTCTTGAGCCCTCGTCCGCGCACGAAATTCCCACTGAAAGTATTTTATCTTGCGTACAAGGAGAGAGACCACGCCCTCCGTCGAAGGACGGGTAAAATCATACCGTAAAACATACATAACGAAAATGTTTTAATTATTTAATGTGAATTTATCCAAATTTTGCACTGAACCAAATTTAAACCAGAGTGTTTTATTTGAATTTTCGGTAAACCTGTATGATGTTCACTGTAACGATGATCCTGTCAGTATTTGCAAACGTGCCCGTCCTCGCCCGTGTCTAGGGGACAGATATTTCGACTCTCAAACTTTTACAACATTCTCTTGACCTACCACTTGTAGGAGCTCATTTTGAAACTTAGGGAATAAAAAAAAAATCCACTTGTTTAGTATTGTGAAAATCTTATTGTGAAAATTTTATTTTCTCTCATAGAGATAACACGGATATAACGACTGGTCCATTCAAGTTAGCTATTACTCGTGTCAGTATATTCCCCGACACGTCGTCTGCACGGATATGCGACAGAAACCCAAACCATTCTAAAAAGCTCTCATTGACGTTCTTTATTTTTGTATGTCAAGTACAGTTTTCCTATTCAGCCTATACACGTGTGGATTAAATTGTTATTGTTGACAATTCAAGTGAATTCTGGTCTGGACGACGATTCAAGCTTAAACATTGACAACGCATTTTACACTGGAGAGGTACTGTCGGTAAGATATATAGTAGGTATTGTGAACATCCTTTAGGGAGTTGCGCAAGAACTTCAGATTGTCAAACAACACAGAACTAGTGAAAAACAATCAAAAGAGAGGATCATAAATGCTTCTAGTAAATGCGGTCACACTAGGGACGTACCCTCAACGTTTTGCCGTTACATTGCGAAGACGAGGAACGTGTTTGCAAAACTGCTAGAGGAAAAAAACACAGCACGTTAGAGAAACCCTCACTTTCAACGTATTTCTATTTATTACACAACCCGTAATGCTTGTCCCTAACTGTGTATCCTTGTTTACAACTATGCGCAAAGAACAGTTTAGTCTCGATCACGTGGGAAAATCAGAGGTCTCATGACTCTTACGGCATGTGTGCATAGGTATGCATACATGCTGTAACAGTCATTGCCGTTCAATTTGGAATCTCTGTACAGTACCCTACAACTGAACAGTGGCTGATGAATCTGGGCAGCATTTTGGACCGACGGGCCTTCCCAAGATGCAAATGCACAGTGGTAATAAAACATATAGAGGTTGTTAGAGCTCTTTCACTTGACTGGGAGAAATGGATTTTCCCTCGGAATCTCCTTCCCTTTTTTTAACACTTCGAACTGTCCGCCCACGCGATCAGTAATTGTCATGCTCGGAGCCATGAATCTCAAGGCTCCGCGGGCAATGCGTTGTAAAGAGTGGAGTGGCTTGTCCTCGGTTTTTAATGATGTCGTTTTCATACAGCGACAACGCTAGAGTTAAAATGACTATGAAACCGACATTTTTTCTGGAGCGATGGCGTGAAACTGAAGATATAAATGGGATTACTCCCTGGGGAGGGAATTTTCGTCTCGTCCGAAAGTGTATTTTTTCTCGCTTGGGTTTGTGTTACCTTTGGTGTGGAAATTCGCCATTATATCCTAAATGTAATAATTGAAAGCTTTTCACCCACCGAAAAGATTTCCCACAAAATTTGGCCGCCCTCCCTCAAAACCTCCATTAATGCCATAGCCGCCTATGAGACTGCTGAGAGAGGACTCATAGCACACAACTTGTGACTGCAGTACGGGCTCATCAACCCACTTGACCAGATTTTCGATGCTGTTTCAAAGAAAACACCTACTCTTAACATGATAGCAAATATTGTAACTATCTGTCAGTAAGGAGCTCTGAGCATTTTAATTCGGGAAATTTTCTTAATGGACCACGAAATCACAGATTTCCAAGATGTGTACACGTACGAGTTAAAGTGAACAATACCTAACACTAGGCCAGTGCCAAATAAGGCAAGGTGTTGTGTTGCCTACGTCGTAAGTCTTTCAATGGAACGTTTAAAAGGGGGCACTGCTCTTTCACTTCTTTATTAGGGTCAAGGGAGGTCACACATACACACTACCGTCGACAAGTTGTTACTGTTGGGGGCTCACAAAGAGTGATGCCGGCCGTAGAGGGCGAAAACGCTGACGCACTGGTCCTGCATCGTTGCATGCAGGACTAGTGTGTCAGGGTTTTTGTCAAAATGATACTTACCACTGTCCCTCCGCCAAAGACACTGATGATACAGAACTTCCATCATTGTCTACATGTTATTTAATACAAAATGTATTTAATAACGTATATTTATAATGCTTTCGGTTTGCCATCCATAGTGAGTGACAGTGCGCCCCCAGTTACAAAGATCGCACATTGCCACAGGCAATGCTACATTTTAATACCGCCATCAATATTATCACCATCTATCACCATCATCGTTATCATCATTTCATAATCATCATCACTACCACTGGAGGCGCTATCATCCCTTTTCTTTCATGCTTTTGTCCTGTTTCAAGTCGGCTGAGCTGTTGCCTTTGTAGAGCCCGTTGTCGGTGAGGTTGACTTTTATCCTTTGAAAAAAGTTCAAACGTGTCTTTCTTTCCTGTTCTTTACGGTAAAGGGAATCGCGGTTTTATTTAGTACAATGTACTATGTTTTGAAACTCGAGATGTTTGCGCTTTTTATAGTTTTCGAAAGTGAAATTTTGCTCGCTTGATTTCGTTAGGTATCACTTCTCAATTCTCGGACTTTTTTCCAGTCGTGTATAGTGAAAATGTTCCTGTAGCTTGAAGTTATGAATGTGAAAAGCTAAAGGTTATCGTACACTACAAAGTTTGAAACACTTTCCTCAAGTCATCAAATAATGTGTGGCTGGATACTTGTAGCACATATCTTTCCATTGCAGTATGAGACAAAAATTCGGTAAAGTTTACTTTCGATTTGGATTTAAAGGAAAGAGTTATTTATTCCTGACATTTATATTGCAAATGTCATAACTATGGTTTAATGGTTAGGATTGAAAGAGGTACCAATGCTCTGTTTTGGAACTGTGATTTGTTTTTCGGAATACACCATAAAATCGTACTTTCCTGGATGCGATCGCGTGTTGGAAGGCAACCATTACCATATGGCATGATGTACCCCTTTTGCTGCCCACAATGCAGTGCGTGTATATCTTCATTTTCAATGAGATGTTTGAAAGCGGCTACACACTTCCACTTATCATATGAGGTCATACAACACTTTATTGTTCTAGGTTGAGTGCCGATGTCGGCCGTACTGGTCCAAAACATAAACGCATCGGTTCATGAAATGAAACGTTGTGCAGCGAGTGTAACTTTCGACACTTGCTACATACACTATTAGCCATTATTCACCGCCCGTTGAGGAAAGTCGAGATCTCCAAAATCGGTGAATTTACGGTGTGAAGAATGGAACATTACGAAGATACCTACGGAAAGCAGATTTTTTCTCGGACAAGTGAAAGACCTTTAATGACATCTGAAAGTCTATCATATCTCGGGGAAGGCCCGTCGAACTTAAAATCCAAAATGCTGCCAAGCAACACTGTCCAACAAAGGCGTGGTGGGGGATTCCAATGGCCAGGGTCGGCCATTCACTTATATGTCGAAGCTATCACAGTCATGTGATGTCTGATGTGTCCACGTGATCGAAAGTAGCACCTGACTTCTGACCGGGACGTAAGTTGTATAGTTGAAGAGTGGTAAATAAAAGTAGAGGGGAAAGTGAAAGTTTGACTGATTCCTAATCTATTTTTTTTCCTGTCACTGCAAGAGTCGTGCTATAATGTCCCGGTATTTTTGACAATGTAACATCATATACGTTAACTGAGTCAGGTGTTGCAAGTTTGACGTCTGTGAACACATTGCGATCTTTTATTCTAATTTACGGAGGAGTAGGCCCATTTCTTGCTTTGCTGCTGGTGGTGTCATCACGGTCTTTGCTGACTGTTTGCATAGAGATTTCAAGAAATATCACAGAGATAAAATACAGTAAACTTCAACTTGACCACATATCTCTTCAAGTTACCGAACAAAATCTTTCCAATCTTGATGGTTTCTTCAAACGCGTGCCTAGATTACAGACGGTCAGCTTTCATTGATTATTCCACATCCAGGCTAACCTCCTTCATGACATGATGTCCATCCTGCTCAAAACTGCAAGTGCGAATGCAGCAACGAAATTTGACAATATCGTTGTGTGTTGCCATTTTTGCGTCAGTCGAAATCAAGTTGAGGATGGGCCAACTTCATCCAATTGCTTTAAATATGATCATTATGTTTTGAATGAGATTGTTTATGTTTGTACATGCTGTGAAGATTACCAATTAATTTTAAAAAGTCTGCCACCATTGCGTTATTATTTGTATATCTTATGTAGGCTCCTTTCTAGACAGCTGGACTTTGCGGGCATGAAAATTGTCAACACTATTACAGCCACTATGAGTGAGTAAAAGGGCGCCCTCAATTGTCTGATTTCCATAAAATGACGTGCCTCAACGATCGATGTTACGTTTTAAAAATGCAAAACTTTTTAATGGGATAAACAAACAAGGGACTGTATACGATGAGGTTCGTATCTCGGGAGTATATGATATGATATGATATGAGCCATGTTAGAATAGAAATGCAAATTTCATGAGGGTTATTATTTAAGAGCAGCAGTTTGGTAACTTGTTCGACTGGGTCGACTTTTTTGAATATCAACTCCCGATCAAAGCGGAGAAAGTCGTTCAAACTACGGTCCCAAGCCTTCCGAACATACTTGAACACACGCCGCACTTCGACGTCAATGTTTTGTTTACTCGTGGGCGTGGTTTTTCAATTGTTGGACTGATTGGCTTCGTGTGTACCCTGCGTGATATTTCGGACGATTATGACGACAGGTCGTGTTTAGTGCCATTTGTATACAGTCGCCATAGAGACACGGGCCGCTGCTTTTCATATGTAAATAACACCGGCTGTGGGATCGATTTGAGGTCGTTTCCGCCGGGTTGACGTGAGTGAGCCTGTGATCCCGGCCGATCGGGTCAGTCCTTCTCGATATTATTGGGACCCACCAGTTGAGAGGTAAGCACAGAAACTCTTTCGAAAGTTGTAGACGAACCAACTCTAGGAAAAGAGAACTTCGGTTGCTGGCCGTGCGGCCATGGTCCCTCCACGAGGGCCGTGATGCAAAGCAGCGCCGAGTACGTATACACTGGTATATCGTTCCATGGAGGTGTATATAACCGCCGCCTATGGTTGTCTTGTTGTTTTGAAGATCAAATCGTATGCAGCGATTTATACAGGGTAACTGTTGTATACGAACTTCACAACCACAACCTAACTTCGCCTATTTCTATGCAAGTTTTTTTCCAATAGTTTAAAATTAGAGGGAAGTCATTCTCAGCAGCAACCTCTTCACAAATTGGCCTCGGTCACTACCTACATGGAATTAGACTCGCCGTGTCCATGACATACAAAGGTCTTTCGCCCCATACTTTTAGTTGCAACTCACTGCAGACCGTTTCGGTCTGATGACGGGTGTATATGTGCAATCATGGAGGTAACGTTAACCACCGTCCCTCCGAGGGACGGTGCGTTAACCAAAGGAAGCCATCGGTGCCGCGGTGGGTTGCAGCGCTGCGGAGGCGGAATCTTGCTAGACGGGACCACCAACTTGTTCAAGGACCAGGCTAATCTTAATCTTTCTCGGAGAAGGAAAACAGGTCACGTCATCGCGCGCCCACAACAGACGTGAGCTGATATCAGACGGCCATGTCAATTTCTCTATACTTTCCCTCGCATGTCAGCTTATACAAAGTGAACAGTTAATTGCATCCCACCCCACCATTCTCGGCGCACACCGTGACTGTTTACAATTGACGAAGGAATATAAAACGGAGAGGTTTTGAGTCCGATGCAAGATTTAGTCAGTGCATCAGTTATCTGCATTTAATGTCATTCCAGAAGAGATTAGGTTCGTGTATAGTAATAAGGCTTATATGCCGACTTCCCACCGGACTTCTAGTACTGGTACACGTAATTGTAACACAATGGCTTCTTTATTGTGTTGAATGAATACGAGATAAAATCAATAACTTTCCCATAGTTTTTATCGGTCCCCCGTACCTCACACTCTTGGAAGGTCCGTCTCTCAATCAATAGGGTTCCCGATATGACTCAATGTTAGCACTGTACGACTTTGGTGTTGGCATTTTCAAAACAAACCACAAGGCCACAGGGGCATGCATATATTGTGTAAAAGGGTTTCACAGTGTTCGCAATATCGCGTTGGCGATAGACTCCAAGTCGACCAACGCTTGAACCCGGGCCGTAAATCACTGAGTGCCTGGTTGTTGTTTTTTTAAATTCCGCATTCATAATCGTAATCCTATTCAATGGTGAAAAGGTATCGTGTTGAAGCGATACAGTATTCAGCAACTTCAATTTTTTCCGCATACATCGGCAACAGACTATGAAGTATTACTAGTGGTACTTAAAAATGGCGAACTGTGATGACGTCATCAAATCCATCGTCTCCATCAAAGCATGCACAGACCACAGTTCTGTGCTCAGTCTTATTACAATTTTAAATACTGTTAGGCCCCTAGTTTTGTTTCACGATTATGCAACATTCCAAATGCCACTGTGTTCGCTTCGCTGAAAAGGGCTTTGCTTTGGTTTGCCCCGTGGGCGAATTCGTAATGGCATCGACGCAATGACTTCGTTACAAATGGGTGCAGGTTTTTTGGAGGGTCTATGGTTTTAAAAGTTGAAGACCAACTCTTCACGTCCGGGGCATACAGTCCATGGCCATACAATATACTTTTCAGCTTTTAGCGTATATTAGGATACATGTCAGCAAGATAGGTGTATTTGTCATGAATGCAGTTTTGTCGTAGTTGTGTCTAACTTTTTTGCAGCCAATGTTTAGGCTATAGACGAAAATTGCACGGTAGGCCGCTGGCCTCTAAGCTGTTTTTTCATGTTTGCTCTTTTGTTTTGATCACGGGACACATACGAGACTGTCTGCTCTGTGGAATGGATTTAGCATGTGTTGAAGGTGAGCAAGTTCATAAACAACAGCTATGTCTCAGCTGAAATTCGGAGCATCCTACACCTCACTAGAACATGACATTTTTTATTTGTCCAATCATAGAGGTAGAAGCAGCTCTAGATAAAATGTTCACCGTTTAGTTCCTCGATATCGTTTTTTATCTTAATACTAATATTCTGCTTTTCGTATCTCGTTCTACTCCCAAAACCACGCCAAAATGCCAGGTGTTCAGCTTGCCAGCACATCCCACATTGAGCGTGATGTGCGAATTAAAATTTAGCTGATCCCTTTGTCGACATTAAAATTACATACTAGTACTCCATGCAGCATGAAACGGCTTTATATCTCAGCAAACCTTATAAAACATACTTGTTTACTAGGACAGAACTTAAGACAAGCCTTTGCTCAAACTTTCCTCAAGAAATATTTCAACTATTATCATTCAAAATCAATAATAATCGGGAGTCAACGTGCAAATTTAAGTACTAGAGAAACAAATCACTTGAGATTTGCCGATATTTGAAATTCAAAATGGTCGCCATCCCTGTGGTAACTCTATGAAGAAAAAACAGTTTTCGATTTTCGAAAAACCAAGACGGTGAAAAGTTTTTTAGTTTTCTTACACCAAGAGCTTTAAAATGAACCCCCATAAGTAGTAGATCAGAAAAGAATTGTAAAAGTTTGAGAGTCCGAATATCTGTCGACCTTCAGGTTTTCAAATTGATGGAGCGAGATGTTCGATTTTTTGCTTGTGTGTACAAACCGGTCAAGGCCGTAATATTCCTTGTTGCCACGTAAGATTGAGACTACAACCGTTGTCCTCAGCTTCGCCGGCTATAAAGTGCAATAGTACGCTCTCAGGCAACCCACAATAACGCTAATTGACTGAGGTCTCTTAATTACTTCCGTATTATCACAAAGGTGAGTTGCAAAAATTTAACAAACACCGTTGCGTCATTCAGACATACCGACTCGGCTTTGGTTAGCTACGGACAACTGGTATATCGAGATGCCAACAATGTTTTAAGCGTGGCGAGTAAGTGGCCAGTCCATAGTTTCAGCAAAACACAAACCAGACTTCCTGGTCATTTTTCCCACCTGCGGGATCACTTGACCTTTGACCCAAAGAATATGGAAAAATAATCTACTTAATGATGGAGATGCAATTAAAGCTTATAACATAGTAATGCAAATTCCTCGACGACCTACTCAGCCTTGCCGATATACAAGGTCACTAATGTCTGCTCGTCGCTGCCTTGACTGGCAGATTTCTTGCAAGTTTTAAGAGAACAGCTCTGCAAGGCTGAAACAGTTACGAATTTGCGTAGTAGTATACGGCGTTCTCAGTAACGCGCTATCACAGTTTGTGTTGTCCACACTGTAATTCGTCGCGTGCATCAGTGCGTTCTGGACTACTTTGGTCAGTTGCGTTACACTCTTACCAGTCTTACTTAAAGGCACTGTTCGCAATCCCTTGTTCTAGTCTGTAAGAGGATTATGGAGGTGTGACGGTCTTTAGTTTTCCCTTGAAATTGTAATCTGCTGGGTAAATTTTCTGATGAGACAATCTGGTGCCAACACAGGCCTTTAAAGACAAATAAAAGCGAATAGCATGGTCACTGGAAATGACTAAACTGGGAAATTATAACGGTTTGAAGTTTACTTATTATTATTCAACTTTTTTGACAATTTTCACAAAAATAATGTCATTCCCTAGCCGGGAATCGAACCCGGGCCTTGTGGGTGAAAGCCACATATCCTAGCCACTAGACCACTAGGGATTGCCTATTCTTCCACACGACCTAATAAAATTTATACGCCAATCAAGGATGCATTTTTTCAATGTCACTTCAAGAATGTGTCACCCGATTGAGGTCAATTTCAATCACAGCGTTACAGTACTGCTGATGTGCAGCTGGCTCGGAAGGTTATATTTAATTAGTCGATTTTTACTGTTCACAGCAACTTTCGTATTAGCTGATGTATTAGCTGATGTGAGTTATCAAGACCGGTGGTAAATATACTACACCAATTTCCAATTTGAATATTCTCTACAAACTTTGATTGGTTACTAGGTTTTGAACCCCGGGAGCGGTCGGAGGATGATTGCGGGCCAGTCGAGGTCAGTCCTGACGGAGTCCTTTATATTAAATTAATCATAGTAGTCTACCGAAGCTTTGAACTTTCTTACAAAAACAGAAATTCATTCCTTGCAAAAGCAGAAACGACCTGAAATATACACACCAGGGCCAGGAGCCACAGAGAGAGAAGCTCGATGGACGAGGGATATTCTAGTAATTTAACCGCTGTTCTTCGTAATCTGTCTACTGATGGATTCTCACTTTACCTTTATCGCCGTGTTAAAGCCTAAAATTAAGTAGGCTGTATTTTTTTGCATTTCTTTCGACAAGCAAAAGTGCCTACTCACATGTGACAACACTTAGAGACGTAAGCACAACTTAGATTTTAACAACTAAACAATTTTCGACTTGAAGTCACGTATGGCCGCCGCAAGCGTGTACACAAAAATCTGTACTAAACGATCGACGGAATGCATCGACAAGATTCAAATAGTGGCATTTTCAAAGACAATATTGGCCTTCAAAGACAAAAACATTCCTCTTGCGTTTGGATGATACTAAGCGAAATACAGAAAGATAAAGCTAAGGGGGTTTTAACATGATTAGAATTCATGATATCGTTACATCCTTGTTCTACATCCATTTTCCAGGACATATGGGTCACATAACTTTTTCAAGTCAGACGAATTATTAAAATTACTAAAATATCGTTCCCTAGCCGGGAATCGAACCCGGGCCTTGTGGGTGAAAGCCACATATCCTAGCCACTAGACCACTAGGGAGTGGACAATCGTTGCCAATCGTATTTAATATTTATCGACAATTAATCTATTCACCCTATTTGCCCAGTGTTGGAGTCCAAAAGACGATAGGCTTAGATCAAAGCATGATGGTGATAGGGTTAAATGTCATTATATTCCTGTCAGTATTTCAAGGATAAAACGAAAAAGTAAGTGACGTATATTTCAACTCTAAACCGAGTATTGTATGAATTTTGTCAGAGCATTTATAAGCACCGAACTGATTTTCATGGGAATAAGATAATGTGAACCTGTTTTCGCCAAGATGTCTCGTAGACGAAATATTGGCAAAAGACTATAGCCAGTAGCCCGTAAGATAATTTTGTGATAATATCTTCATAATTTCTTCAAAAAAGCGAGCTTTTAGCCTTGTAAACACAAAGAACACGTGTTTTGTGTAAAATTTGCAATGATATTGTTGACAAATGAATTCTTTTCCGGATTAAAACCCAGCCACCAACAGTGAACATTTTTCATTACACACGTGATTGCAAATTTTCGTGGCCAGATTGCAATGGGCGTGAACTTTTCAATTATCGCCCAATTACTGTCCATGTACTTTGCGCATGTGCATTTCCCAAAATTCTAACCACAGAAGTTGAGTTTGAGAAAAAGTTTAAAATATTCGCAAAGGTTTAATGTAGCTGGAAGTACAGAAAAAAGTAATTTTTATCACTGAAACGGAGTCTTACTCTAATCGCAGGCGGGGAAATTTTGCCAGTGCATTTTACCATAAATTGACAAAAAATATTTGAAGACACCGATATTTGGATTAATTTCATAGTGTGTATTTTCAACTTCGCACACTTTTATTGTCCATTTAACATTTTTACAGCTGAGAAATGTATGGTTCAAGTATCGATAAAACTTTATATTCTACAACAGGCAGACGGCACCAATTTTTACAGGATTTTCAAGTGCGGCAAACAACTTGAAGTGCAAACATCAAAGTGTCACGGTGATTAAATATGTCCCCAGCAATGTGAATGGCGAAAGCGTTCTGAATTGTAAGCGAAAACTGAGGACAAGAATCCATGTTCCGATCTGAAACTGTCTATGGCATTCGGGACACACGGGGCTTATTTTTGTGCATATACCATGTATACAGGCTGTGGGGATTTTTTTATCTACGCGTGGTCGAGGTCAGAGGTCAACATTCATCAGATAACTGGGTAACTTATCTCTTAGACAACGAGCTATATCATATATATGTACCAGTGTACATGTTTTTGAGTTTGTATGGCAAAGAGCATCGTCTGATCTATGGCGCACTTTGATCACTTTGGTAAGTAAGACCACGACGACCTGAATATGCTAGCTTCCTAGCTCATTCAGATTGCCAGACATTCTTCAAATCGCAGAATCACTGTTTCATATAGGTTTATACTTGTGCTCGAACCGTTCACTGAATGCGCCCGATATACGTATACTATAGCTCACAAAACAAAGGCAACATGAAGGTAAAAGCATTCCGCTCATGATATCAGCACAGATTTGGACAAAACATTAAAACTCTTGTACAAATCTCGACATTGAGTCTACACGGCCTTGTAATATGAAATGAATGTTTACCCGAGTCTTGTTAGATTGAATCAGAGTCGATGTTCACCGGCCGAAGTCCAGACTCTGGAATTGTAGGAATGTTCGCCTGATGATCATAAACGTATGAGCGAAATAGTCTAGAATAGGCCCACCAGCATGGGTTGTAGAGTGACATTCCTGTGATCAGATTAAAATTTAGCGTTACCGCTCGATACAAAGCGACATCCAATTGTGAAGAAGCAATGCACGTGATTTCTGTAAAGGCCAGATTGAATTTTAAAAAGCATTTTTCTTAGACATGCCTCGCATAGATAGGTGGGACGGGCTTTTTGTAGACCTGTTTCACAGTTGTTCCACAACCGTTACTCAGACACAGCAAATTTGGCGGTCAGCTGTTTTTTATTTTAAATACGAAAACTTATTTTGGACCAGCTGGGTTAACGTATATGTAAGCTTAGGGTTTCGGAAAACCACATGTTTTGAACAACAAAAATAGAAAATGGTACTAAAATAATTGTGTTCCCTAGCCGGGAATCGAACCCGGGCCTTGTGGGTGAGAGCCACATATCCTAGCCACTAGACCACTAGGGAGAACTTGTGAGAAATGGGTTATTTACTGGTTATGGTTCATTGGGTAAAGGAGTGCTTCGGCGTGATTTATTTTAATGACTTTTAAAATTCTTTAAAGGGACGTATTTCTTGACTTGTTATACATATTGTTTTATTTGTGCACCTAACTCTCACATGATGACTTTTTAACTCACTTCATTGACTTTTCAATCTGTCGAAACAATTGTTTGTTTTCATATGCCTTCTAAATGCTTCACTAGCAAATCTGTTATGTGCACGTTTCACACTACAGTGCACGTTAGAAGTCCATAAAGGCATAGACTCAAGAGAAAAACGTGTTTCTCGAGGGTCTATGATAAAGGCAGTAGAGATGTAACATTTAGTTTGAGATTTTGGAAAGAGGCCAAGTTGTGAAAAGTACTCTTTTTGTAGCTAGCTTTCCAAAAGCTATCACACATTTTTTACTTGACGACAACAGGTGAAAATATGTCAACGCTAGGATTTATATGTAGACCTGTGCGCGAGAATTTGAACCATTTTTTCGGTTTTACGCCGTTGAGAACGTTTGCGTTCAGGCAGCCAAAGTCAAGTGATTATTTGTTGTAATAGAATTAAAATACGATATTTCAGTAACAATTGAATCATTTTAAGACTTGCTAAATCTTGAAGACATCCACAACGACTACAAGCCAGTCGTTAATATCGGTTAAGATATAATATAATGGAATGAATTGTGCTTTACAAATAACAATGAAAGGTTTTTTCCAAATGGCATAGAATATTAGCTCAATATAGACTGAGGCCTTAAGAATACATGAAGTGGGGTTTTCTAAAGACGGGGCTTTGGGTCGCAAGAGTGCTTCTACAAGATTGTTTCTGAATAAATACCGTCAAATTCGTGAATTAAAATCCGGGCCTTGTGGCTGAATGCCACTCGCCATTAAACCAACAGCGAGTACATGTTTGAGTCTGAACAGTGTTCATCATTTTGTAAAGTTTGCTTTGTGTTATTTTTGAATATCAAAACGCAAATGGAAACAGACAAATCGGAAGAAGTGGCATGGTGGTATTTCGGTGATATACGTGTTTAGGTTATTCTGTGTCAATCATCACTTTTATTCGCGGGATATTCTGTGAAATGGCTAATTCAAAATTAATAATATAAATATCATAAATCATAGATAATAAGTTACAGTTTGGCGACCAACGGACGTACTGCAGTCCTCGTTTATCAGTGAAGTCATGTCTTCATTTCAATCAACCTTCTCGGTCAGACAATCCCAAAGAGGTCACTCACATACAAATAACGTTTGCCTATTCTAATAAAGATAATAAACACCGGCCTATAGACGTATTCAACTAAAAGCTTTCGGTCTTTAAAATATTTGTAACAAAAGGTATTCATATTATTTTTGATTGTCTTGCCTCAATAGCCTTAACAGTCACAACACAAAGGGAATACAATCATATAGAAAAGTGAAAACGTCTTTTCGTGTATGTTAAGCGGATGTAAAATTGACATTTAAATGTGCGTGAGTCGCTATCATCCAAACGACACGCATTCGTACGCGGATACGAAATTTCACTCTGAATAATAAAAAAGTTGTGAAAACATTGAGAAAAGATCACATTTTTTCGACTTCTTATGCGATGCATATCTTCCAATCCATTCTTTTCCGGCAGCTGAAAGTTCGCTAATGTCCTGTTCACACATTGGCCTACAGTACTTTGACTCTGCACCGAAACTAAAAACAGCCGTCGCATTACAGCGATACGGCTATTCTTGGTCAGTTTTAGATATTTAGGCCTAATAACTCCCTCCAGTATTCGGCTTCAGTGCAAATTTTCAAATGTATGTTCATACATTGGCGTGTCATGCTCCCCACTACTAGTTTATCTGCAACGTCATGGACGCATGCGCAATGAGACGGAGGTAGACTCAATAGGTACAGCGATTTGCACGATGGACCGTCCCCTCACCGTGACACGCGTACACTGATGTTATTTCACTCCGATATTGTTTTTCTTGGCAAACAAATCTTTCTCTCAGTCGCCGATGCAATATATAATTCCAAGTACTTTTGGATATAATCGCCCGCTGTGTAACATTATACTTGTGAATACTTTGAATGTTTCTTTCCTGCGATTGAGGTTCTGGAGTCGAATTTCGAAAGCTGTTCTGTGTGACGTGCCGTAACAATGCTCTCCAGAACAAGATAGCCACAGAACATATCTTATGCGTTCACAGCAAATATAACTATAGTGGACAGTTAGACAGTCCTGCAGAACGAAGTATACGAAGCCCCAAGATCGTGGAGATCTGAAGATACTTGAAAGATCAAAAGAACTGTAGAGTGCCCACTAAGTTTGTAAAACCAAAGTAAAAACCAA
Source organism: Ptychodera flava (assembly GCA_001465055.1). NCBI lineage: Eukaryota > Metazoa > Hemichordata > Enteropneusta > Ptychoderidae > Ptychodera > Ptychodera flava. The sequence continues at coordinate 249,388 of LD357747.1, forward strand.
CCATCATGTTTTATTCACCTATGCATAGACATGGCGTCATGCGTTTGGACGCCATCATTAATTCACGGGGGTCATTAATTTTTTACCGCAAAGCCGACATGCCATACCTCAGGATGAAATAATATCGCTAATGAATTATTAATCGTGTTTTGCAGGTGGAGAAAATATAGGACATTATTAAACCATACAGCCGGTCGAAATGGGCGACTGGGCCGAAAAACAGCGTCTGAGAGAGGTAGGTTTAAAAAGAAAGAATTTTATTTGCCAACACAGGGTGGAATTTTGATTCCATTATGGTAAATTGAAAATCCCTAAATCGCTTCCTTTAATGGCATGCCATTAGTTTTAGGATTATCCATGGATTATCCAAAAGCGCATGAGCAAGTGTACTTTAGTGTGATTACCTAGGTATGGTTATGTTATGTAAAACCAGTCGTTACCTGCCGTTTTAATTTCCTCGTAAGCAGGTAGAGTGTACGCACCTGGTGTAGATTGACTTCTAACATTGTATCATCATCTATACATTGGGTCGATTTGTGTTCTGAAAGTACATTGTCAGGTTTCTTTCTGGTCTCTCGTCTCACGGAAAAC
>LD357747.1:251845-276405 GCA_001465055.1 Ptychodera flava
ATATATATATATATATATATATATATATATATATATATATATATATATATATATATAAAATCATGATTTTCATTATTTATGTCCGATATGCTTCGTGTGTGTACGTGCATACATTTATATATACTCATATACATAACGTAATATGTGTATGTAGGTGCATATAGTATAACTAGATAGATAGACAGGTAGACAGACGGACACACAGATAGATACATGTAGATAGATAGATAGATAGATAGATAGACAGACAGAAAGACAGACAGATAAGTAGATAGATAGATAGATAGATAGATAGATAGATAGATAGATAGATAGATAGATAGATAGATAGATAGATAGATAGATAGATAGATAGATAGGCAAGCATACAGGTGCCCTTGTGAGGAACTACAGAGCTCGATGCAAAAACCAAAGCGTAACATATGATGGCAGAAATCATTTCAAGTACAAAGTACGTTTTATGTGTCTTGCACAGAATCTTCAGACAGATCTAGTTTTTACTTATGTCTTTTCTCTCATTTATATATTTGGCACATAGATGATGTTGAAGTTTGATAAATAATTTTGTTTGTGACCAATTGAGAATGTTTATTTAACAATGTATATTTGTCATATATATATATATATATATATATATATATATATATATATATATATATATATATATACGCACAAACATGCATTTTAGATAGGCAAGAAATGTGTATGCGTATTAGCTTATACATAAGATGAAGTATATGTAAATATAGTGGGTCAAAAGTATATGCATGGATGAATCATCATGGGCGCTAAGTCCATATGAGGTCAAAAAGATCTCTGCAGCTCTCTATTCTAGCTCGTTGTTGAACTATCGCCAAATGAACCTTGGTTTATACGTTCTGAATGTCCAATAGAAATGATTCATTGATTCGCTACAGCACACTGGAGACCAGTTTATATCAATGCTTGATTTATCTTTTTAATAACAGATATATGTGACAAGTTAGTTCATGGTTTCTGTGTAAAGATGGATCTGGTATGACCTATTAAACGAGAATACCAAATGCTTGACCTGTGAGGGGTACGCATGTCATGCCAAGTAGATCGTATAACAAGATCTTTGAGTAGGCGGCGGTGCTGAACTCTCTACTTATTCTCTGTTGCTTGCGTCCTTTCTGTGCGAAACGTGTTGTCATTGACGTCGACGCTGTACACTTTCACGCCCTGAACCGCCCCAGTCCATGACTCGGCAGTTGTTTCGGCCGCATTATCGCGCAAATAGTGATGGTGTAGCCAGTGTGTGTGTCACAAGAAGTGTCTTGTTGCTATGACCAAAGAGTACACTTTGTTTACAAACACTGGGTGTACTGGGTTATGTGTATCTATGACGTCACAACCAGGGTAACCAACAATAAGCGTACACAAGGGCTAAATCTTTTTTTCAAATATGCTACTGCGGAGGAACTGTGTCAGAACGAACGAGAAGGCACTTCAGTTTAAATCTTTGTTGACATACTTTATGTTCTCACAAGGGAGTATTTAGCGATATATCGAGAACTACTTTTTGTAATATGAATGGATATATTTTTTACGTCCATGTTATATGTCACCTCGTCTATAAACGTTACTTTGAACACGTGGTATATAAAACGTTCACGTCACTCAAATTCGACATTTCTATGTCCTTTTGTCTCTGTAGCTCTACGAGTCTCTCTTTCACCGCCTCTGTCTATCTGTCTCCCTTCCCCTCTTGCTGTCTCTGTCTCTGTTTCTGTTAGTCCGTCTGTCTGTCTGCCTTTCTCTCTCTCCCCCCTCTCTATGAATGAATATCATACCTGTCGCGCTTATAGATTTAAATTTGTTTCTGTGAGCTCCGTATATAGAGTTTTTCTATCGCATTTTGTGTGACTACTCTCGGGGCGCTTTTCAGGGCAAGTGAAATGAATGCACTAAATGCTGATTTACCTGACACACCTGTTTGCCTATTCACGTGCGATAAAGCTATTGTACCGTCTCGCAGTACCTTCGGACACCTCAGGCAAAACGGTGTGTGAATTCCAGTCCTTATTGTGTTTTGCGTCCAGTCTTTCATAAAAGACTAGGGACATTATCCTCATTGGTGTCCAGTTTTGTGTGCAATGTACAATGCGTCTTTAGAACTTTAAAATTAGATATTAATAGCGTGTAATTCGCAAAATGTACCACTTGTGTTACGCCGACTGCATGTGCAAAGCAAGCTTTCTGCATTTTGCCTTGTACGATGATGGAAGCCCCTGCAAAATTGTTCTTGTTCCCGAACTAGTTTGACTTGCTAGCGATCAAATATAGGATTATACACACAGAATGCATGCATACAGAATGTATATAAATATTTTGCGAGAGATCATATTGGTACTTTGCATACAAAATATCTGTGGAAAAGGAAAAAAGTCTTGTTTTTGCATAAATATGGTATTTTTGTAGTATTATTCGTTGATACACGCACTGTGCACGGAATCACCCCACGATTTGTTGCTGCTAACATCACCTCGAACGACCTAGACAGGCTTCCTATTCAAACATTTCCAGGAGGATTTACGAAGATATGTGAGCCCACTGCGAAAATGATGCAATTTTAGCGTTCATAGAGTCCCAGTCGGAATTTCACTCCACTTTCACGTGAATCTAGAATGCTATATATTTCCACAGTGGAAGGGTTGTGACAGTACAGTGCTTTTAAGAAATATGCACAGATTTGGCACACAACTATGGATTAGGAGTTATCTGTCCCAGGACGTATCCACAACGGCATAACCTCTTATAACTAAGGACCATTTCTTCTTCTTTAACAGGTTGATCAAGATGAAAAGACAGCCTCCGACATGGCGAGACAGCTGAATCTGAACGTAATTGTGGAATTAATAGACAAAAAGAATAGCGCCAACCAGGTCAGTAACAAATATTTAACTCTCTTCGTTTCTCGTGTAGCGTATGTGTGACACGTGGAAATTAAGTGAAAAGAGAAAGAAAAGAGAAATGTTAAAGAATGTCTTGGCACTACCTCGAAGATGCTCAACTGTAAGTTTTTGAAGGATAGACTCTTGAGCGAGAATGTCTATTGTGAGTGATATCACTGCAGTATTAGAACTGCTCCACACCGTGACATAAGGGTCAACCAATCCAACGATATTGAATTGCTTCAGGGCTGTGGTACCCTAAGTTGTATACGTTTTGAGAAATGAAACCATTATAAAAGACACGCACCTTGTAAAACAGTTGTTAATATTGAAGATATCGACACGATACCTGTATAACAACATTCACACTGAAATTTTAGATTGTGCCCAAGTCACTGGTCATCGAAAATTAAAAGGATAACACGGACAGTATGGTCGACCAAATTATTTGCCACGACCAGTGTCACCATGGCGACAAGTAAACAGGTTGTTGCCCTTTGGAATTCACCACCTATTAGGTGACCATCACCACTTCTTTTGACAATGACCTTTCTCCACGTTGCAATTGACCCCATGTCATAGCAACATTGAAATACTGACCGCTTTTTAAAAATAATACTCTTTGTCTTATCAAGGACTTCGTCCGTGCCGTGAAACTTGGAATAATAGATTTAGCTGACCGGGCGATTCGGGATGGAGCAAATATCAACATTATCGAGAATGTAAGTACAAGTATTATTGTCAAAATATTTTGTTCTTAGGAGTGCTCACGGGGTTTCAGGAAACTCTGCACAAGACATTAACGTTTTCAAGACACCGACACAAGACACTTTTATGCTTGGTCCATTTCACAAGTCGCAGATGGTTCGCTTTACAGCCGTACGCATGTCCATTACATATTTTGGTGCCTGACAAGTTTTGCGATTCCGGACATTGGAAATGCCAACTTCGCATTAATTACTAAGGAGGATATCCGGTATCCGTTGCTGTTGAAAGAAGTCGCATGGCAAACTTCTGATTCCACAGAAGTCCCACCTTGCTTGTTAAAGTGTTGAAAAGTTTCAACAGATCACAAACTTGTAGTTCATTATCATTATCAGTAATATGTTAGAAATTGTCCATACACCAGGCAATGTTATAACAGACTGGATACAGATACGATCAGTGTTCGTGTTAATGCAGGGCCAATACATAACCGTATTGGCACTGCATCAACACGAACCCTGGGTCACACTACAGCGATTTCAGAACGCAATATTATTCTCTTGCAAGTTTACAGAACAAATTGCGCAATCGCCAGGTGTAGCTTGCCTACAACAAGACAACAAATTGTTCAAAAATCGCGCAGCAAGCAAATAATAATTCGGTTACCTCGCACCGTGCTAGCACCAGTGGAATTTGCAGTCACGCACAGCGGACTGCGATGCGAAAATCGCTTCTTCTCCATGATCCCGAATACTGCACAAATAAACACGATATTTTATCATATAACAATTGGAGGTTTAATTTGGATTAGAAGCACTGCATAACTATTTCGAACACGTGTACAATCTCTGTGTCTAAAATACCGTAATGTCATGATAGGATGAAGGAATGTCATAGGTTGAAATTACTGAAATACCGAACGACTCGAGTCTGAATTGATGTTATTTTGCGTGAACAATTTGCCTCGGGATAGATATTCGAAATCTCAAACTCAAGCAGGACGTTTATGATCTACAACTTGTTGGGCTCATTTCGAAGTTCGTGGAGAAAATATGATTTTTATCAGTTTATTTTTATGAAAATGAAAACGTTAATTTTTCGCCATAGAGTTGTCACGGCGGCCATTTTGAATTTCAAGTGTCGGATAATATTTGGTAATTTTTTCTCTAGTGCCAAATTTTGCAAGGTGACCCACTGATATTTACTCTTTAGTTTGAAAGGGAATGGTCGAATGTTCCCTCAGTGAAAGTTTGCGCAAAAGTTTAAATCTTTCAATGTCGAAGCGCCTACTGCAAACAACCGCATCCAAATTATTTGACGTAAATTGTCGTAATCATAAAAAAGGTAAATTTCGACACAAAAACGTGAATTTTGAAGAGGCTTATAGGAATGTGAGGTGGGTTTTTGTTGATTTGCGAAGATACCATTTATAAAGCATTAACACTGACTCCATGTTTACACTATTTACTGTTTTTCAGGAGGGTTCAGAACATGGCGGCACAATGCTCATGATCGCAATTTGTAGTGAACAGCAAGAAATGGCTCAGTTTTTGATAAGGCGGGGAATAAACTTGGATTTCGTCAACAAGGTGAGATCCCAGTTATTACACGGACTAGGAAAAATACCTTTGCATACCATGCGATATGCCTACATATGATATCAATGATTATGCATCGGAGAAAATGGATGGCGCCAATGGCCAACAAGTCGTTACTGCACAAAACAGTCGTGATTCTTTCTTAGCTGCATGAGATTACAAACGTAACCGATATTCATTCTGCTTTCAGTGGGAGGATCCCAGCTCTGGGGAACGTTACGCAGACACGGCCAGAGACTATGCAATGAGAATGCATTACAATGACATCGCTGAACTGATCGATGAAGAACGGAGGAAACGAAAGGTAATGTAACACTGTGAATGTGAAAGCATCACCAAATAGCGGTCCCGAGACCGTGACCATAAATGTATAGCCAAGGTCAGCGTGCCATAGTAACATCCATGTAAAAAATCTGTTACTTTATTCGTAAATATTGTTTAATTGTGCAAAGCATATGCTAATGACATGTACCTTGTATCTTGCACTTTTCATCCATTTACCAATTGGTCGGAAAGTGCCAGGTAACTGTCGGGATATTCGACCTTTTGAGGTCCGTCAAAATGCTTACTAGACTGAAGTTCTCCCCTGGTGCTGTCATATTGACAGACAAACGTACAAATCAACTTGCAATGTGTGATCGCCACGAAAATTGTGCAAGAATCGTTTCTAATATTTTCCACTTCTCAAATCTTTTGTAATTCTGGAACCTTTTCAATTTTCCCTCGTTTTAGGAAAGACAACAAGTCCAACCTAATGGCCACATTAAAAGCCAGGCGCAGGTAAACCTTATTAACTTTCTTCTTGTTTGTGGTTTAATTACCATGTAATACCCTCATTTTCGTACTCGATTATGATCTTATCCATATCATATATTCACTTATGAAGTTGTAAAATACAGATACTTCCACGGTGGAATCAAAGTCTGAGGATGGAAATATAAACGTTTACTTAAAAATATACACCCACAGACGCACGTGACTGCACAATAGCACAATAATAGCCGGCTATGCAAAATATAGGATAGGCATTTTGCGTGAAATCATGTAGTTTTCTGGAAGCTGGAAAAGAAAGTGTTATAATGGATTACACACGTTTCGTCCAACATTGTCGTTGAGAACTGGCAAGCTAATTCAAATGTATTTTTTTAAAGGTACAGCAAACGAAACAAGCAAACGGCGATTTGATGGATGTTGAAGATTTCGAACAAGAGGTAAAATATGTTAGCTTTTTCCTTTTAATGTCGTATTTACCAACACGATGGCCACAATGTTGCCTTGTGAAAAAGTGCGTACACTAGTAAACGTAAAAATCCTACACGAAAAACAAAATCAGAGATACCTGTAGCATGATTTAAGTAAAGAATATAACATCTCTTATTCATCCTCCCTGAACAATATATTTTCAGATATCATGGTGTGATATTGAGATATATTCCCAGACCACCAGACTTTTCCTTCAAAACAGTTCTGTGGTTGGCCTTCAAAAACCCACCTTCCATACTCTTTTGGGTTTCTTTGCAGGAAAATACCATCGCAGAAGTTAACAAACAACAAACAGTGAAGAAAAAGAGTTCGGGCTCGGGAAGCTGTGTGATCTTCTGATTACAACCGCTAGAGGGCTCCCTACACTGGTAGCACCGCACGTCAAAACTTTTCTTCCGTTTTCTCTCCATTCCACAAACGTATGCTTCAAAGACAAGACGACGACAGCCGCTTTGTCGCGAACCAAGTGCCTTGAAAAAAATAATCAGTATCTTCAGTTGACTTTGATGGAAGATCACTGAATGAACGTAGCGAGACTTTGCAATGACATATGTGACGTCATTTGTGTGTTAAACGCTGTCGCCGGGGAACCCGGACATACATAATGCAGATTTGGTGTGGTTGCCTTTGGAACAGTCCCTCCAGAGGTACATGGACTGTGTTTCTTGAAATATAGTCAATTTGAAGTGTTTTGATACAACTCATACAACAGCATTAACTCAAATAGTGAAAATCGTAAACAAAAACAGAAGTGTACTTCTTCTATACTATTCATATACTTAAAAACATGCTTGATTCCATACGTGTGCAAACAACAAAAAACATTTTTACATTCAGTATTTTCTTTCACGGCCTTAAAGTATTTATGTAAAAAAGAACGTTTCTTCCGGAATGCTCCATAGCGTATGTACATGTGTTGCGAAAACACTGCCCTTAAATTTTGTCGATATCGTCGGATAACTCGAAACCGTCCTCTCAGCATTGTCGCTTCTTTTGGAGTGTGCTCTATGTAAGTGTTGTTTTTTAGCCATTTACTTCTCAGATGAACGACGATACGTTCTTGAAAATCTGATCGGATCCACGTTGAATCGTATTCTTTTTTGGCCAAGACAGACGTAACGTTGTCATGACCGAGTCTGACTTTAGCAGAGATAAATTGATTAAAATTAGATAAATGCTGTGTTTTATTTAAAATGTATATCTGACGATAAATCTGTGTTTATGTTTACAAACGAACAAACGAAAGACAAAACGCTTGAATGGAGTTGTTATTGTTGCTTGACATAATTTCTCTAGTTGTAAACTTTTGTTTGAGCTTTGAAAACACTCTTTCTCCCTCATTTGATACTACTGTCATTTACACCCAAAATGTGATGTGTTGACATCATACTCTGTGACGTAATTGACTACCTGGCAACGAAGATCAGTGATGGGCTAGTTGTATGGTTTATGAACGGAGAGGTGCGATTGTATTACTCGGGAATTTCTCCTGTCCGCTAGATTTTGCTGCTGATCATGGTAGCATGTAGCCCTGCGCACGATGTTGTGTGTTTCCGGCGTTGCCGTACAACACCGGGAACACACAGCATCTTACTCTAGGTCGCATGCAGTACGTTTTTTGAAGATGTGCACCACCAGTGGTGGAAACTTGACATAGTGCGGGTGGTTTTTACGGCTTGGCCGAGACTACGGCAAATTTGACGACGCATTTCACATTTTTGTCCCGCTTTGAGACATTCTTCACCGATTTTTTTGTAATGATAATCTTTACATGTAATATCTTTGCAGAGTCCAATTTTCTTCGAAAAACTTTGACAATTCTTTTTTTGTATCAACTGCTATATGAGACATTCTGCCTTAACTGTGTTCATCTGGGTATCTTTGGAAACCCTCAGTTTGTAATATACAGCTCATAGTTTTAAATTGTTTATTAAAATATTTCAACAATATCGTGTTGCTGTAGTTCAAAGTCTGACAATTTGTTATATTATTAATACCCATTTCATAAGAAGCCGATATTCGATCGAAACGGTAACTTTTTCACGAACACTGCATATTCGACGGGGATATTTGCTTTGTCCTCAAGATGTTTGAGAGCTCACTGTCATCCGATGATTTCAAATTTGAGGGAAAGACAGGTGGTATTGACAAAATAAACGTTTACATCATTAGGTCTGGAATTTCTATTGAACGCCAGTACAATATTATATCAGGTCAAAATCTGGTAAACTGTTGGTTTATAAAAATACTCGCACGACCATTTTGATCAATGTCACGCTGGACAGGGTCACAGACTTGTTCAACGGCGCCACCAACGGTAATAACCGGGTAAATACTCCCTTCGCCACCAAATGTTTTGCGCAAACCGGTAAAACCAGCTGTTCTTTTCAGTGCTCAACATTGAAATTTTACTTTGCACGGATGGGAGTCTCAAAACTAGCTTCTCAAGTTAAAGCCGACTTTTCACACTTATCCCGTGTATACGTTTCATAGTTGTCTTCATAAACTATGTATATTTTTTTGCCTCGTACAGGAGTGCCATGCTGTTAAACAGGCCCACAACAGCTATTCGAGAGATTCTGAATCATCCAACAGCTAAATACTTTGATAAATATGCACCTGTGGAATGAAACAACCTAGGTGTATTTTTTGGCAGTTTTTTCCTGTCATGAAACAATGCAAAATATTTTTTTTTGAAAGTTAAATGATGATGGGCGTAGTCAAATGTAACATCACAAAATAATAACCAAAGTTTGGCTCACATGCCGGTGGTGTGACACAAGACTATATGGCCAGACTGCAAAATGTAGCTGGGATATGGGTCAGTTAAAACTGGTTGTAATATGCAGACGATGGACAGACACTTATGTTGCTGCAAGATAGTGTTCATGACATCGAAACAACACTCAAAACACTGCATGTTTCAAATTCAAATACTAAACGGCACTGAGGCTGTTGATATATTGAATCTCAATAACATAGAATTTATTTGTCAACTCTAAAACAAAACACTAATAGACAATGAGAAGCGGTATATCACTTATGTCTTCACAACTATCATTTCATTCAATCACATGTACCATTGACTGTATTCACAGGTGTGCAGTCTTCTTTCCCAAGTATGGAAAACAACTGTGAAGTGAAGACTTAATACAGTGCCTTTACTACAAATTGCCAAGTGGGCTGTGATTGAGATTCAGATCATAAACATTGTTCATCACTATTTACAAATTTCGAAACATGATTTTGACAGTCAGAAGTATCTTTTGCGATCAGAAAGAATACGCTCTCGAATTTCCTGCCATTGGCATAGCAGTGCTGCATTTCATTGATAGTCAAGGTCATCACAGGTCAGGTCAGGTCAGAAGTCGTAACTGACAAACTAACCGAAATTTTCACTTTGTGAATTGAGAAGAGACCCATGCCAGCCCCCATTTCAGGTTGGTGAGCATGAACTTGAGCGCTTTAGTCCATTGCTCTTCTGAGTTGAATTGTATCCTGCAGAATTAAGAATAAATCATGTAGATTAGAATGACTCAGTTGAAACTTGCATGATTTGGGACGATACCAAAACTATAGGAGGATGTGGAATGGTGATGTAGAAACAAACTGAATAGATTGGGACCAGGGGGTGTAGAAAAAAATCCCCTCTAAAAAGACAACTATTATAATCAGAAGAGTGTAAAATGCCCAACTTAAAGGAAACTTACGTGTGAGTTGAAGTTTGACTGGGATTTCACCAAACGATGGCAGTTAGGAAGGGATTACGTGACATAGCACAATTCTCCCAGAAGTCAGGTTTGAATATATATCGAGTGAATACATACAATATCCCTGAATATAACGGGTAGGATATACTAGTCAACTTTGGCAGGCAGCTAATCCCTTCCCACCTGTCATTGTATTGGTAGAATCCCAGTCAGGTAGAATTTTGTGTTCATCAAGCGCTGATTACGTTGATACATTAAGTTCCTAGGTGGAGTCAGACGGCTAGGCAAGCCACAGATTAACCTTCAGGAATAAAGATTTTCATCATATTTTAAATCCTTTGTCCCTCAACAAGTACAGTTAGTAGAACCCTACTGTTCTATATGCAGAGGTTAGACCTACATTGAAAAGAATGTGATGAGATGATAAAAGAATGCGCAAACTAAAGTGACTCACTTAATGGAATAGGATGTTCCACTGGCAGAGTCTTCAATTCTTCCCTGACTCATTTTGTACGGAAGACAGAATCCGGTGTCTCCTCGTTCAACTTCCTCTTTGAACTGCTGTAGACAATCTAGAAATGCCACCATGGCTTGGTCATATCTGTAAGCACAATTGGGCAGTTATTGTAACAGAATTTAGAATAATTTTGAGTAATATTGAATGCTAAAAATATGACACTCAATAAACTATTCTTGAGTGAAAAGTTGCACATTTTCTCTTTGCAGTTTGGTTCTAAGTGTATCTGACAAGATTCAATTTATGAATAGATATTCAGAAACATATTTTTGGCACTTACAAAACTAAATGCTAAACCTTTGATAAGTTACTCAAAAGAACAAATGGGGTTTCAGTGTTGTCCATTTGAAAATTCTGTGGATTTCAAAACTCCACCATTGGGTTAACTTTATATGAACGGAGTTAATGAATTGACTAAAACGGATGATCCATGCTGTTTTCATGATGACTGACTCCTGGTTCTTATTGCTTCAGCAACTCTTAGTCTAGAGTTCCGTAAATGCTGCAAACACTTTGGAGAAAATGTGTGTTGATGTATTGTCAAAAATGTCAGTCTGGATGTATATTTGTGTGTTAATGGAATACACACCACATACATAAGATAATATATGCATAATTCCAATGTTTACTTTCTATTGTAATACAACATGGGGCAGGATGCAGTTTTGCAGTAACGTTGACTCTTTAATGAGAGTTCTCCACACCACAGTAAAAGATTGTATGGTGACAAGGCACGGTGCAGATGTACAGAAATTAAAAACTTCATTGAATGTATCAAATAATCAACAAAAACCTGCACACTGCCCAGCTAAGGTAGACTGGCATAGTAAAAACTGAACAGTAGATAACTGAATCTGTTTCCCATTTGGCTGTATGTGCATAGTATTAACATGTGCAGTAATGACTTACTTAGTATCCCAGAAGAACCTGAATCCTCCAGAACCATAGAGAGGCAGTTCTTTGCTTTTGTCTGTCAAACTCTCCAGGAATGAGTGGTTTCCGTACGGAACAAGCTGGTATCTACACAGGAGATAAATTGCTATGAGTAGATTGAAAAAGGTGATTGATAAAGGTGTAATCAGTTGACACTATGTGATGAAGTTGTACATTTATCAGAGTGAAACTATTGCATTCATCACACTTTGATATAAATTTTACAACAATTTCCACCCTGTTACCCCCTTTGCTGTACATAGATCCATCTATTCCATTGAAATCAACTGGACTATACCAATGTTTGGTTGTGATACAGTGAAATTTGCGAAAACTTACCATTCATCAAAGTAATATTCCTAATTTCGTACAACTTTTGAAATCATACAAAGCAATTTACTTTTGATATCAACTTAACAATATTGTTTGGGTAATATACCTTGGCTGAAGTCTTACCTTTTAAATTTCAAGTTCATTTTCTGTGCCAGTGAATGCAATAGAAGTACTGTCTGGCCCCAAGCTGCATTGATTTCTGTCCATTCTACTGGCACACTTGGCAGTCTTCCTAGTCGGAAGTTGTTGATTGTTCCAAAATGACCACTGTGCCTGCAAAAAAACAAAGCCAAGCCTTTCACTGTGAAAGCCTGTTCTGTTTTCTCCAGTTTCTTTCTGTAGTTTTATGTGGGCCCTGTGGCACCGTTAATACGATGGAATATGACTGAAGTATGGGAATGAAATGTCTGCATGTAAAACACGATTAAAATTTTTACCCAAGATGTTTATTGTATAGTGTTTGTCATTCAAGACATCTTTGCTACACTGCAATAGAACTGCTCTGGCAGGTTGATCAATGAATTAAACTGACAACAAAACTGACAATAACTCAATAGTTTGTCTCATGAGGGCGCTATACTTCATCCTGGCAAACCTCAAGCTGAAGTTCCCACTGGCAAGTACCACCTTTGAAACTACTCACCATATATGAAACGTTGCATTAAAGACGTTAGTTTTCCTCAGTTTATCAAGCTGCACCTGGGCATACTTCAACCTGCTATCCACACTCCTCTGCTCATCCATAAAATCCAGATACTGCCTTTTATATTCACTATACTCTTTCCAATACCTACAGGACAGAATTTATAATGAAAAGTAGACAATAACCACACTTTCTGATCACATATGCAAAGATGGATGACTTACAATGTCGCAACAAAAATTTCATGTATATACAAACCTTTGTACTTTTTACCTTAAAGTCTTGAACCTAGGCATAATTGTACATACGATATATTATCAGAGGAACTACTGGTATCATATATGGTACATATCTGTTTGCACAGTAAGAGGATTTTCACTGCAGTGCATAAATTGTTGTAACTCCAAAACTATGGATAAATTTTTGATACAACACTCTACTGTTTTCACAATCAGTGGCATGCATATGGAATTTGACTGTGACGGCGCACTGGGGATGAAAGTGAGGGGAGAGTCTTGAGCAGGAGTTTCTTTCAAATTCTTGCAGAATATTTGCACTGAGTCAATGAGCCTGAAAATAAGATCAATGTGATTTTGCACAATATGACAACTATTGGCTGGAAGAAATGTAAAAGTGACGTAGTTTGGCCTCATACCACAGACATTTGAAAAATTATTCAGTACCTATACTGCTTTTGCTACAACCTGTCCGTGTCAAAGGTCAACTGCAATGCACTACACAATTTCATAAGACACAAATGTTTGATCAATGCTGTGAAACTCACAATGGTGGGAACCTAACACTTATTTACCTTTCTTCTTCTTGTTGCAACCTTGCGACTTCACCTTTCTCTCTTTGCATATCATCAGCTATCTGTTTTCTCTCCTCTTCTACTTCTTCCAGCTGTTCTGTCAGTTTCAGTTGCTCCTTTTTCAACTTTTTGAATATTTCAAAGGTAAATAAAACCAAAATTCATGACAGTAAGTGGCATGTTGATATCACCAGAAAATGTACAGACAGCAGATATTTTTACTTTTACACTACAAGTGTTATTCCCCTTGAATGGGCAAAACTGATTCCCACATATTTCAGAATGAAATACAAGATTTTCCTTTTTTAAATTGAGAAAATTTCAGGCACCATGCAAGATCTCAAAACAACAATCATGCTGCCTGAGCATTACTAGTAACCAAATTTTACTGGTAAATATCAAAATTTGCCAATGATCCATGCAACAGAACAATAAAATTGTTGATTTTCATTGAAAATAATAAGGTGAAAACCCATTGTCTTTTCAGCTTTCAAAGTGACTCATGCATTTATACCGTACAGGTGAGGAGGGGTGGATTTTAAAACCTTTTCTCTCAAAACTTCACCAACAGGCAAACTCCTCTAAAAGTATACAAGATTACTTTTTTTTTACCTCTTCAATTTCTTCTTGAAGGCTTTCCAGATTATCATGGTCCTGTGACTGATTTAGCCTCTCTAAGAGGTCTCTGTAATCTTTGCACTCATCTTCTGTGATTTTCAGTTTCTCATCAAGTTGATCTAGCAGTGTGTCAGTACATTCCTGTGAAACGGGGAAAAACAAAACAAATTGATAGTGCCAGCAAACAAAATACACATCGTTATCCATAAGTTAGCTTGATGTAATCAGACTAGTAAAGTACGGAAACTGTAAAAGGAGGAAAGAAGGACAGCAGACAGAAAAGATGGGGTGAAGGATGGAAGACGGAAGAGAGGGATGAAATGTTGAGAGAGGATATAAGGCTCTAAGGAAAGCAGATAGGTGAGTAGATATTTGGTAGGTAGGATGGTAGGTAGGCATTTTATTGGTTGGTTGGTTGGCCACATACTTGCTTGTTCTTCACAAAAAACACCACTTGCTTGAAAGATGCAGTATGCAAAATATGTTCCTATTGTTTATCTTGAAACATGTTGTGAGCCACGGTGCAGTGGTTGAAGTTTTGTTGTTTTGTGGCAAATGAAAGGCAAAATAGTCATTTTTTGCACTGAAATAGAGGGTCTTATTACATACCTCACACAATGGGTGGTCTATGTCCGACTCCCCTGACATGATGTCAAACAGGTGGCTTGTTACCTGTAAATAAAGAAATAGAATAGAACCTGGTAAATGTATTCACGATTACACATACTCTAATGAAAGCATTTTATCACAAAATTACTACTACATGTATTGTAATTTCTTTAAATCAATTGAATATTATCATCTGGTCTGCTGTCAACTACTGAGATGTAAACTGTTCATGTCACGTGTACAAGCACATTCTACCTTTAGCTTGTCTGTCAGAGATATCAAATCTTTTGCACAGAAATCAAAAGGGGGTTTTATACCACATATTTGGCAAAGAGGGGCAGACACACTGAATGGGGAGGTGTAAACCTTTTTTATTTTTTCCTTCCTTCCTGATAAACACCAGTAAGTGTGAGCAAGAACATCAACATTTTTTTGGAAAGTGGAACTGAATATGAATGATTAAAACCAAGTAAAATCAGAAATTAATGAATGTCTATTACACTTGATAGCCCAGCTGGAGGTAGTGATTATACCTGATGGTTGCTGGATATAGTTTTGATTTTCTTGAGTGTACTAACCTTCACCCTGTGACTCAGGTTTTCCATATTACTGATGTCAGATTCACCAAGCACTGTGAATCCACCACTGTCATTAGTAGATAGCCTGTGAATGTAGTAAAGAGTAGCAATCTGTACAAAAGACTTTTGAGGCATAATTGCACGAGGGAACGCTTTCAATGTGACGACATAACATGTATGTTACTCTCTGCCATATGCCATACTGGTACAGTAGAGTTGTGCAAGCATCAAACCGTGCAAAGGTGGTGAATATTACCAGTAAGTACATGTAGTATCAAGGCTGTTGGTTGTAATATCTATTTTGATCTCTCATTTGACAGTGTTAACATGACTAGTATTTCTCCTGACTACTTTAAATTGCTTGTTCCTGATTGGACTTTCTGTTGGCAAGACTTTTGGATTTCTTTGATTTCAACTTTCTTTCTTCAATAAACACACACAATATGTTTGTTGGAAACTGACCTTGATGGCTGTATATGCTTCCTTGATACTCCATCCTCTAAATTTGCATTGTATTCTTCCTCATCCTCTGTTGTACATGTATCCCAGTGTTCTTTGTCACCACTTGTTGTTGTCGCCAAGGGTGCTGTCAATTAGAAAAGTTCCATCGAATTCATCACATATTCTTTTTACATTTGCTGTGTTTTTGTTAACAGCTGGAAGAATTTACATAACACCTAGGATCCCTGTTTATTTTGGTATATCTAAAAATCTGAGAACAGCAACAATGTTACAGGGGTTCCAAAACCAGCTATCATTGTTTTCAAACATGAACAATACACTGAAAAATGGTGATTTTGAATGGCTTTAACAATTTCTTAAACCTATTGACAGATATACATGATGCATGCAAGGTTTGAGTTGGTGAACTAAGTCAGATTTCATCATATAACTTCATCTATAACTGTTCTGGGTCCAGTGTGAAGGTTCTTTCCTGTATGTTTGCACTGTCTACATGACAACTACATATATATGGTACTCCTAAAGTCAAATGTAAAATTGTTTGATCTTATTAATTTACAATGTAGCGGATTCACAACTCTGAACATAAGTTTGCTTTGCTTCATATTTAGTAGTCGATGTCTTGCTATTCTACTTTACATTCAATTTTGGGTTGGAGTTGAAAATCATGAAACGAAAGTCAGACAGCACACTCAATTGGTATTGTACATTATCGGATATATCTGTAGCCAGGTTTTTAACTGCTCAAAAGTCATGTTGAGCTATGCAAATACAAGTTTGATAGCTAATCTGTGTTATGATATTACGCAATCACCAAGTCTGGAGACTACACTTCCATGCTTTACAATGCAGTCTTCTAGTTTTCAGATCCCTGAGCTGAAAAGTGAATCTCTATGGTGTAGGTCTAGATGTAGAGAGGCGAGGACGTCATGAATGGCACACTGTGTATAAGAGGTAAAGGCCTAGTACATTTGATTTTGAGCCTTTTCATGTCAAGATTTTTACAATCAGCAAAGAATGAATTCAGAAAACCATTGCAACACACAACCGTGACAGTCCAGTAAAGCAGGTAAAAGCTAATGTCCATGAACCTACTCTGTGGGTTCATGGCATGCCATAGCATGGAGCTCTCTTTTGCAGCTCCTGATCTCAGCTAAACAAATTTCAAATGTTACTGGGGCACTTTTTTATATGGTTTCATAATGCAGGTTTTAATCAACTTGCCCTGATAGCAACACGTGAACCCATTATCTGTGACCCCATCATTCCCCTGTTCTGGCATGGTTGTAGCTGGAATAGTGTGTAGCCCAGGGGGTGTGCAATATTCGTTACTCTTGTTGTGCCCTAGGGCCCACACAACAACTGACACATGGCCACCAGGCTACATTATTGCAGCTACATGTAAGTTGGGTTGCTGATAGAAGTATGCAATGGCAAGGGTCCCATCAGTCAGCGGTTATGACATCACAGGCACTTGGTCTTTACGGCCCTGTGAGTCACTGAAAATTGCAATCACTTGGCCATATGTAGAGTTGAATTGACCAAGAGCCTGTGTTTGACATCATTTGTGGGGACACATCTTCAGTTGTGAACTACAAATGATCTTCTTCTTAGCGGAGCTAAATAATATGGGAAAGTATGAAAAGACTCCAAAGGTTACTAACGATTCAAACAAAAATTTCTTTGTGTCCACTAATCTTCAGTCTTGCCCATTTGTGAGACCATGGAGGTAAAATTCCTCCATGATTTAATGTTAACCATGGAGGTAGCACGCTTTGTGCTACCTAACCTCAGTGGGCGTACCATGTCCACGGTTTAAGTTACGGACAATGGATAAAACTGTTCCTCTCCCAATTTCGACATCGTGTAATTTGATAGCTCACCTGATAGATCCCTGAGTGTTTGCGGGTCCAGTGAGTGGAATGACGGATCTAGTCTCAAAGGCAGGAAACATTTCTGGCAGACGAAGTTTACCTGGCTCGTCGGTAAAGCAAGTTTATTTGACGAGTCCACTGGTTTTAAAGTGGCCATGTTGAGAGCAAATATGCCTCAGCCAATGGCAGAGTATCCAAAAGCGAGACTTCAGCAAACTGCAGGGGTATCTGACAAAATTTACAGCGTCAACTAGTGATTTAGCGCATCAGGCCTCAGGTGACTTGCGCGACTTCTCATCACACATCTCATCTGTCTTCGCAAAGCCTCTCGCCGATTGTCCACTTAATTCACATACACAAAAGGTAAACAATCAACATCTATCGCTTCAAAGCGATACTTGACGATGGGCGTCACCAACGTACTTGTGTCGCACCAAGAATATGACAATATGATGTTCAACACGGAGAAATACCCTTATATCTTCCGACAGGTGAAGGACTACCGAGAAATATTGACAAATAGTGCAACTCCCCTTGCGTATATTATATAGGCAGCCTCGTTTTCGCTTGTATTACCACTTTTTGGCAGAGCTTTAGATTGTTCAATCAGTGGCAAATTCTTTGAGTTAAAAACACTTTTTAAGCTGTATTTCATCTTTTAACGATAATAATGTTCAAGAAATACTTTGTGATTGCCAGTTTTTGGATCGTAGCAAGAGATAGACTCTATATTTTCATTTTGCGACATGCCGTAAAATACCTGTCATGCGCTTACATTGGTATGACATCATAGGGGTATCCTATTTGGTTGTGCCCATGACATCTTCCAAGGCAACTCAACTAATGTTTTATGTTTCTTGTGAGGACCTTTGTTACAAAGGGTGAGTACAGAGTTCCGCTTACGCCCCGTCAGCGCTGCGTACTTTTCTGTCGCTTTCGGAAACCAGTCTTGAATATACGTTAAAGTAAGTATTCGATGTAATTTGTGCCGTACATAGCTACTGTCCACGTGCGACGTCTTGCCAGACATTATCACGTGGACTCAAACTTATCCTATCTCACAGAAATCGGATGTTTGTGTTTGTTTATCTGTTAACGACTTACGACATATTTCTAACGGTCACAGAACATACCTGCGATATACTTAATTCTTTGATTACTTTATAATTCATGAAGTGTACCTATCCGTTGTAGCGATTTCGGATAGCTTCGCTGCGAGTCTTTGAACTCGAGTGACATTTTCGAATTTCAGAAATCGATGGCACATCTCCAAAATTTGCATGTAACGCCGTGTTAATGAGGTAATTGTGTAACCTTCTCGTAAATGAATGTATTGTTGTCTGACCCAGGCGCTGCGTTTATTGTTGTGTGTGATTTTCAATGGAAAATCACACAAAATGAACCACAATTGGAACTGACTTAAAACTCCCACTTTTAATAGTTTCATACCGACGTCATGTCCATCGTTTCCATACGACGTTCAGCATTCTGGCATTTCTGCTCTTGACAAATCGCAGCACCACGGTCCCTCCACAAGGGACTGTGGCAGCCCATACGCCAGGAAAAATGGCGTTTTCGGAAGTTTAAATCGAAAATCATTTTACGCTAATCGGAGCAGAATAATGTGTATACATATAGCTTGTTCAGCTCGATATCATCTTTGTTATTGTCAGACAGCCCCACAGTGCAGTCGATGAACTTGAACAATCGGCAAGACTGCCCAACTGTAAACCAGTGTAGTGTAGCCTGTAGGAAGAGGACAGCTAAGAGAACGTTAGACGTAAAGATTAGGTTTGTTATACTAGTTATGGTTAGGATATATAGAAGGGATATAAATCTATAACTGCAATCAGGAAAGGAACTTGTCATGAACATTGCAAGGTTTTAACATGGATTTACTACAGTGTTATAAAAGTGAAAACAGATATTGAAAATAAAACACTTAAAGTTATGTCATAGATGTACAAAAATAGTTTAAGATGATGAACTCTCAAATATTAAACATAGACAAAATCTTTTTCAGGTCTAGACTCCTTTTCTGTAATACTATCTTTTTTTTTCCATCCAGGAATTATTACAGCACTGCCGTTTCCTGTAGATGCAAAATTGAAGTGTGATTTTTTTTTTCTGAATATATTGAGAAGGGCAATAGTTACAAAATTCTTTTCATGAGGTCATATATTCTTATTCAAATGATGGATGATAAAAGTTTTCAAAATGAATAGATTGTCAAGGTTAACAATAATAAAACAGTTTTACACTAAAAAAGGCAAGCACAAAAACATTACATAATGTACACAAACATACATGTATTGTATACAATTAATGCACACAATATATGTGTATATATATACATACACACACTTAAAAAGGGATTAGTCAAATGGGCTGTGTATATATATAGCCAACATTATTGTTTTTGTATGTATATAATATATAATATATTTATACATATGCGCACACACACATTGTGTATATCTTCCCCATCTATATAGAGACAGATCAATAGATACCTTCAAACAAAATATATATATATATATATATATATATATATATATATATATATATATATATATATATATATATATATATATATATATATATATATATACATACACACACACACACACAACTGATTTGATCAGGATAATCTAAATTACATTTCCACTACAAATTTGTTTCGTATAGACGGCAGAGCTGCCTACACTCATTGGGTGGCTTTGTTCAACACATGGTGTGTATATCTACCCCATCTATATAGATAGATAGATAGATTGATAGATACCTTCACACCCCAAAACAGTGCTCAATGCTCATATCAACAGTTCATTTTATGATAAAAGTTTAATGCAAGTTGAAATCAGAACTACTTTATACTTAAAGTAATTTGTTTTTTAAACTCAAATATCAAAATTTGTACATTATTATTCACTAACCCCATAAAGTGAAAGAAATTTTAGTCATACAGTATAACACAGTGTCTTGTCAGAAAAGATGGCACTGAACTTCAACTTTGATTAGACTCCAGCAACTGTTACAGTAGGAAATGCCTGGAATTTTGAAACTTGAACATTTCTCAATACTTGCAGTACAATCAGTTATCTTTTTCTGTGTACTGTGAGTGTTCACTGTTTTGTTTAGATGGTAGGGGAACAACAAACCATTGCATTGAAATATAATGCTCCGCAATTCATGAAAACCTGTAGTTAACACCCATACTCTATATAGCTCATCTTACCAATGGACTTTACTCAGGGACAAATAAAAATCTCATTGTTGAAAAGGGGAACAACGCGTAAGCAATATACCAAAGGGCATGGCAGCTAGTTGAAAGAAAAAAAGTGGTAAACAATTTCAATCTGTGCCTGGACATTATATAAATGGCTCACAGAAGATTCATGGGTTTATACGACATCCCTGTCATTCAATGGTTGCTCATATCATTTCCTATCTACTTTAACTTGACACAAATATAAGAACATGCGTATCAGTTTGCTTACAACACAATATATATTTGTTTCTTTCAGTACTTAATTTTCTGAAAGTTTCCTTTATTTGTACCAACATGTCAGGTACTCGTGTAACGTGGCTTACATAATAACTGCTTTTCACTTCATATAATTTGCTGTTACCTGAATTTCTAAAATTTCAAAAAAAATATTAACAAAATATGCTCTGAACACATGTTGGAAAATCACAAAAGATAATCTAATGAGAGCCAAACTACACTAATAGCTACTAGTACTACAATTAAACACAGTATACAAGTTTTGCAAGTCTAGGTGAAACGAAAAGTGATGTCAGCATTGGTAGTTAATAATATGGATATGTGAAAAGATGATTTCATGAATTTGTAATATTCTGTGCAAAACTAAAACAAGTGCGACTACATGGTTTTCAAAATGATTCTGCTTACAAGCTTTTTTCAAAAGTCTTTAATGTAGGTAAATTTTACAAAAATATACTAGCACCACATAAAAAAAGTGATTCTTAAACATAATTTGTCTAATATGAGTGATAAAGGGTCTAGTTAAAAATATTGTAGTCTTGAAGATAACTAATTGCCTTATGCTAATGCGTTGCATTATTTGTAGTTGGATCACCACTTAAGATTCATTTCACATAGCCCATCAATATGCTCATCTTTCTTCTGTCACTATGATTCCGCAACTCATACATTTGAAGTCTAAAAGTAATCTCTGTTCAGATCAGGACTGGCTGTTTGTCCAGTAGATTCTAAAGGTTTAGTTGACAATTAAGATACGTGTAATTCCAACTGTGTTCAAATCTGCAGTTTTCTTCATATTTTCATGATTTCACCATTGGAGGGGGTAGGGAGATGTACTAACTTCCAATAAAAACCGCAATTAGAACATCGACGAGGGAGACTTTTCTCCTATTCCTCATGTCTTGCAGACGTGTTGTCTTAATGAAATGTGTATACGGCGTATAGATGCATTGATCGTTAGAGGCAGTATTAGCTTTATTTCCTTAACGGAAGCCTGATGCTTGCCCGAACATATCCAATTAAAATGGAGATACTGTCTGATATTTGTTTGGCCCTTAGCAGGAGTCTAAAAAAATCCCACAGGGTTCATGGTCTCAATTCTCAGGGTAACCTTATTAGTGTTCTTACTTTGAAACGATCTTTACATGTCATTATATTAATAGTGACAGTGCTTCGTTTGGAATATTCCACTTATAAAAGGAGGTTGGATTGCTTTTAGGGAAGCTGGACACAGGAAAATGTCACTTTTTTGGCCATTTCATTGCAACATGACAGTATCAGATATATATAGAACCTTTCTGTGTCCTATGCAACCCCCAAATATAAAAATTAATGAATTGAATGAATGAATAATTAAAGAAATTGTAACAGTTTATCTCTCACAGGTCTCCAAAAATTATGGGGTGATGGTTGTTTTTTATTTTCCTGAATTTAGAACTGACAAGATCCAACTACAAAAGCAGGAGTGAGTACACGCAGCACTGAGTAGTAATTTTCACACACAGCAAGGTGACTGCTGAAATTTTAGTAAACAACTATTACTTCTATTTTCAAGTTTGTCCACAAAAATGTTGGTGTGACAGTCAATGCTAGGTAGTGATTATAGATCAACGTTGTATTGACCTACAAGCAAAAAATATGAGAAATATTGACACACAAATAAGTAACCTATACTTGTCAAAATTCTGAGCAAGGTTTTCAATTATTCTCTCCCGTAGAGAACTTTGAAACCATTGGCAGTCTCATTGATTTGTTTCACAAGATGGAAATGTTCACATCCTACAATTAAAAAAAAAATACCTGAATTTTCTGTCGTAAAATTTTACAGTTTGTTACTGAATAATTTGGAGCAATCAGGACATTGGAAAAAATACAGGACGGTAACATTCCAGCTGACTTCAAATCTCGTAACTTTGACCTAAAGGTCAAAGTTTTGTTTCACAGCAGGTTTGAGGTATTTCACTTTCATATAGGAAGTGCAATTTATTAAGATTTTCATTTGTTGACGTGGCATATTCAACCATTCAGATATTCACTCCAGAATTGAAGAGATAACGTACTTACCGGTATATTTGTTCCAGTAATTCAATAGAGATATGTCAAGTAAATATAAGACAAGATCTGGTAATAACTATATATAACTAGGACAGACATATTTACTGTCACCAGCATGTGAATACTCCAACAATCGCTCATAAAAGTTAATTTAACTTCACAACATGATATCAGATAATTCTTATATTTATAGTGTTCATGTTTTGAAAGCTCGTGGTGGACAGTTTCATAAATATGTTACTTATTATTTTGGAAGATGAATATTTATAAATTGACAAATAATTAAAAAAGCTTTATCGTAATTTAATACTTCCAGTTACAGCCTCAGAAATATTCTGTATTTGAGGTTTTCACTTTGAATATTTGTCATTGTGGAAAATTGCACGTTTTCACCAGCTGATGCTAAGCCTTTTAACCCTCCCCCCTCCCCAAACTGAAAAGTGGAATGTCCCGAATCAATAGCCGTCATCCCTGATCAGCAGCTTGCTGTGTGCTCATTGAATTGTGTGTGTTTATCAGTTAAAAATTCATTCCTGGGTCCAACACACACTTGTATGCAGAGGCCAGCGTGTACTTAAAAAAAAGCAATACCACGCACTTCATTGAAAAACTGTTGAGAGTAAGTATTTTTGTACATTTCTTTGCAGGCAGTGCTTTGAATTTTAATTTTGCACGTTTAGTAGAGCTTTATCGAGTGTACCATTTACCCAGCAAAATTAGAAATCAGTACCTTGATAGATTTCTTGCCAAAAGCATTTCAAATGTCTCGATTGTATCAAGAAAATTTTGGATTCAAATATAGCAATCCTCTGCGGGAAATTTATAGCCATTTTAAAAATATTACGCAAGTGAAAACTATTTCAGGTTTTCAGTTTCAAATCTAATACTGAGTGGAAACAACATTATATGCTGTAGCTTGCTTGTGTGTGTAATATGTGTGTGTATGTGGGTTGGGGGAGGGGGTGTCTTGAATTCTTCCATCTCTGAGTGCCGGCAGTTCTATAGTGTACACACCAATTGTCTGTGTTCTGCTTCATCAATGAGATGTGAAAACTCAAATGTGTGAAGATTGGAATAACAATATCAAGTATACTTTGCATGTAATTTCATAGTTAATTTCACTCAAATATAATGAGAAAACAAAAACGTTTAATAATGTTCCGAAATGAAAATTTTCTTTCATACAAGTACCTTGAATTATTTAGTGCAATTTTACTGCCCGCTAGCAAAATAAATATAGACTTTATTGAATAGACTTGGAGAAACGTGACTGTATGATGAGAATATATTATGTTTCCTGTTGGTATTGTGCTGTATCCTATTCTGCTCTTGGCCTTTCATTAACCCTTTCACCACCATGGTTTGTCCCAAATCCATTGTTTTCTATGGTAAAGTTGGACCTGTATACAGGGAACTGGGGGTGAAAGG
>LD357747.1:315471-326696 GCA_001465055.1 Ptychodera flava
CAAACACAGCGAAACGTGAATTTGATTGCCGACTGCAAGTAGCACAATTGGGCTGTCGTGTAACATCTAGTCCTTGTATCGGGCGTAGTTCAAAACCATAGAGGTAATAAATACCTCCATGTTCAATACCAAATATGATTAGTCAACAGCACTGTTCTCTTTGTAGGTTTTTGTCTTAAACTCTTCTATGAACTGTTGATGTTTTGAACGCTTCAATGAAAAATCAAAGCAAAGAAAATGGAGTCAGTTTGATAAAACGAAGGGCTGTATTATGTACATTTGTGTACATGTAAATTCCAAACACTTAAAGTGTAGAACTAGTGAAGTGATACTGGGTGTTGTTGTCTTATGACACAGATATGCTAACATTACCAGGGTTACACTCACTAAAAGAGTATTATTATAATATTGTATCGCATTATTTCACCAAAATCAATCCATTCCATTGCTAGAATCTGCATGCACGGACATAATTCATACTGATCTGAATGTAATCAGCTGCACCGTGCTATGCGTGTCGATCGGAGGGATTAGACTCTTCGTACATGCAAAAGGTCGCAAGACAAAAATTACCATGTTGCGACATTGTCAACCCCACCCCCTCCCCGTCTGGCGTACCATAGAGATCGAATTCCCCACTACCAGAACTCGAAGTGCGATCAATATTCCCTGTTGCCCCGTACTTCCACGGTGGAAAACATTGATAGGTGCATGCATGGCATTCAAGTCTGAATCACATGATTCAGAGTCAGTCATCATCAGCATCTGTTACAGGTCTTGACGGAGAAATTTTCATCATTTATTCCAAATTTCAGTCGGTCATAAGGACCGACATGTTGCTAAAAACTTTCGGCCCGACGAGAAATCTGTCGGTCTCGGACCGTCGGACCGACGTTAATTTCGAACACTGATCATGTACGTACATATGTATGTACGTGTATTGTATGTGTGTATCTATGTATGCTTGTGTGTATGTAACTATGCTATATATGTGAAAAGAAACTGATGTGTATGTGTACATGTACGTATCTGCCCTTGTGTGAATGTATATGCCTGTGGCAATGTAACGCGCACACATTTGAAATCATAGCCACGAGTATGCATACGTGTGCATCCATGCATGCGTGTTAGTATTGCACGTGTAAAATCGTTACCATTTACATACTTTTCTAGGCACTATAGCCTTCTGCTCTTGTTCAAATGTTGAAAAGCTTTTAAGTCGGCCGATTTTCCATCTGTCGAAATGTTTGATTGTTTATCAAGGCCTATGGGTCACTGTCTGTTCTACAACATCTCCGCTGGAAATGTGGTATTACAGTAAAACCTGAGTATATGAGTCATACAAGGGATCAAGAGAAAGTGACCAGGTGGCCTTTCTATAGAGGGTATGTGCTGCATGACTTTCAGTGTGTGTGGTGTGCTGAATGGTAAATGTAAGAAAAGATAACAGCAATTATAAAATTCAATATGATAATCATAAAACTTTTGAAAATGATAACAATATATTTAATTCTGAATCAGTTGTAAAGCAGATATACAATTAGTGAAACAGACATTTCTTGCTTGCTGTGTAAGGAATCTTTCACAGAGGTCATTCTGAGTCCGATATTCTCACCTCTTTGAAACTGCAGCCACATGTAGTGCAATGTCATAGTCCTTTGTGCAATGATGATTGGAACTTTTCAAACACGGTTTTAGTTGTTAAATTACAACAGCAGGTAAAAACAACGTTAACTTTGTAGATGTTCCTGGCATCAATATAATGTTGTAGCAATTTATTATGCCCCAGACTACTGTTGCAAAAAATAACATGCATTTTACGCAAATACCTTCTGTGTTGATGGAAAGTTAAATTTTGGCAAGATTTGGGTGGAGAACAACGAAAATACCGGAAAAAAGACAACAAGTATTAATAGCTACTCGTACTGGAACTTTCAGACATTTCATCATGACAATGGTGTGCGTAACTAATTTTGTCAGAGAGAATGAATGGCTGTAAAAACATCACAACTCATTCATTCCATTAACCCAAATGATTTTACACATTGCCGTCTGTGCTAAAACATAGGTGAGAATATCCTCCGTAAATATGACATTAATTTGTATGACGTCATACTACAAAATGACTGGACTAAAATCTGAAATCAGTTCCATTGGTCTCATTGTAAAGTAATTCTAATGAGACCATCGATAGCACTTACATCATACTTAAAGTCCATTATTTTGTAACTGCTACCTCATAAGTACGTAGGTGTAACTAAAACTCTCTGATGTGGACGTAGCAATATGTCCGATGGCTTGGCAACCCACATGCACAGTCCGTATCCACCAACACACCTGTCACCGTCAAAACAAGTTACATACCCTTAATGATCCGTGCCGGTACCTGTGAGGAGTAGAAACTACAGCATAATGATGTCATCCATGATCCACCAGGGCTACAGAAACGTTAGCATAAGGTAAAATCACAGCTGAATTATGCTAACATCACAAGTTCATGTCGAAACATCTGACACTGCAATAAGGCCGTATTGGCACTGGTACAATGAAACTCCTTGCTGCTCATGAAACGGGGAACTTTTATTCCTTTATAAAACTACGCTGTCTCTTCTTTAACGTCTTCTTGTTGTAACGCCAAGAGCCCAACAGCTTTATATAGGTATAAAATGTTTGCAAATGCATTTCATGCCATTCCTTTATAGAGCTGATTGACTCTTGATCTTAGCATTAGCAATATCATAGACTTGTCATCAGAATCACCCTTGCTGACGCTTAGGAGCAACTTTGACTTGTCATCGGAGTCGGCATTTCCATGACTGTCTCTGCCTTTCTCCATTTCCAGCATATCCATGTCTTTAAGCTCAACGGTTGACAGATGAACATCAATTGATGCGCCGTAGGAATCTCCTAAAACATTGCCTTTCATCGGTCAACGTGTTAGGTGATTCTTACGGCACATCATCTATTTTGCAAAATATCACAGCTTGTTTCATTGATTGTCAACAATTCCTTGATATCTATTTACTTTTTTGCTAGCAACAGAGAACGTTTTCTGGGTGTGAAAGTAACATAAAATTTAAAAATTAAATTGATTAAAAGAATTATACAGGTTACACTTGTACTATTTGCTCGAACATTGTACTTTGCAACTTCTTTGAAAACTAGCAAACACCATAAACAGCTTTAGTACAACATAAACAGCATAAAGTATGTTTTATTGGAGAATCATCGGTTTTAAGGATCAGAAGCTGTAACGTCTTATGTTTTATTTTTTCACTATTTTTGTTTTGTATGTCTGTTCTGTAATGTTTCTGTCTTCCAAACTCTCAAGTATGTCTAAACAGATACCCTTGTAAAACTCGCATGCATATTTTAGGTGATCGATACGTCTGTAAATAAGTCTGCAAATAAGTCGTTTTGGTGGCAGATACATACCTGTTCTGTTACACACTTGCTCCTTTTGTCTGTGGTTACTACTAGGTCTGTCCATAGCATCAAATATGCGTATAGGTCCAAACTTTAAATTAGCTAGGCAGGCATCAGCCGTACACGTACAGACTTAAAAGTAGCACAACCGACACCTTCTTAAAGCATGTAAATACAAGCAGGTATTAGATTGGTATGCAAACTTTAATTATATTAATGAGCATATATACATACTGACAGCAAGCATGTATGTGTTCTTAAAAATTAGCATACATAATGCCAATGCAAGATGCGTGAAAAACTTGCAAAACCAGGAAGTGATAACATTAATGTTAGCCACAACCTACATTTTGTACTTTGTACAGTCAAAATTATCCAGTTTCTAAACTTGATATGTCAACACCGATAAATGGACAGAGGTAGCCAAGGCAGAACACAGCTTCCAGTAGAGTTTGTATAGGTGAGTGTACTTAGCACATGTATAGCTGTGACATGCTGAGATTTGTATGCAAATGGTTGTACATGACACACTCAATACAGGATACTGGAAGGAACTAGAAAGTACATATCAATGAGTTCTGACGTCATGAGCCTCACCTTGGCATCAAGACTGATTAAGGATGTACTCTCCTTACGAATCCATAAAATAATTTAACAGTAGCCTTACCGATACATGTACTTCCACCCATTACAAACGTACTCAGTTCAGAATCATTTTAATGTAGTGGATAGACTTGCCATGTTAAGAAACTAAAAAATCTTAGTCTTACCTTAATGAAGGGAACGAGACAGCACAATAATCAACAACACAGCACAAGAAGCAGTTTTCTGATGTCAAGTATGCAAGCTCTTTATTTCATACTGGAGAGGTTCATCTGAAAACACCGACAGAGCACGTCTTAAAGTCTGCATTTGATTGTTCACATTATCCAAAGTTGTTTTCGATGTCATCCTAATGTTTCCGATCTGGTTCTGAAACTTCAAATCGAATGTTCCTGTGCTAAGATCCATTGGTCTGTTCAGCTTCTTGGCCTTTACCCATAGATACAATGAGAATAAAAATAATAAAACAGAACAGACAAGGATGTCATTACATGTGCCTCGATTACACTAAATAAAAAGTATTTTCATTGAAAATAGCATTCATGTGCGTGAATGAAATTGTATATAAAATAATTAACCTGATGATACAAACACTCATGACATACAAGGTCTTGCGAAGATAAGGATTTGAAAAAAACTTATTCTTGTTGAAGTTTTTAGCAATGTTTAACAACATACTGACCTCAAATAGAGTGTCTCAGAACTTTTTCATCTGTCCCAGTTTTTATGTTACGGAGCATGGATCAAACACCAGCTGAAAAAGTTATGAAGTCACAGAAAATGATCTACAGTCTCTAACAAATGAATCTAGAGTCTCTAACAAAAATCACAGACACTTTGGCAAGACTGATTGTACAAAAAGTTTTCATACCACAAATTTCAACATGAGCAACATGTCAAGATACACTTTGTATATATTCTTGACATCATACAGTCGTTATGTTTTCTACTTAAAAAGACTCACTGCCATGCACATACACTGATGCGTACACAGACGGCACACAAGATAACAAGCTTGAACTGACAGTTTCTTTAGTCGGTCAAACTTGTAAAGTTCAGCTCCGCTATATGCAGAACCATCGAGCAGCCTATTAGGAGGGTTCAGCTCAGCTATGATAATGTAGGTCTTCATAGCTTGATATGATGAGGGTACGTATATTAATAATACCGCTGATCATATCTAGCTTTGCAGACCTGCATCGTATTATGCATCCGTAATCACAAGTCTTGTACATCTTTAGCCCCCTCATTACTCACAATATCTGTGATCCGTGCGAAATCCTGATGCGTATGCTGAAGATGTTGATACTTCGGTATCATCAGCATTTTCAGCATCTTCAGCATCCCATCAGGAAATCCAATCAGTTTATTATGGCAGTGTCCGATGGTAGAACTGCACACAGCGACAGTTGATACCCAGCAACACTTGGTTTTGACGTTGACAGGAAGGATCTGTTCCTGGTTTTGACGGTCATAGTCCAAAGATGATGCCAAGGAGTACGCCTATCACCGTCAACACCAGTGACAGATCCCCCATGATCCATGCCACAACTGTGAGGAGTAAAATTTGCAGCATAATTATGAGTCATATTTGTCATGCTATGCAAACGTCTGTATTGTGTTTCATTACCGCTAAATAGGAAGTCATTCTCCGGGACTGTGCAAATATTTGCAGTAATTCAACTTCCAACCATTTCCAAGCTGCGGATTGGACATTTATACAGCTGCATACAACAAAATCGATTTAAGCTGTGCAAAACAGGTGATGAGGGCTTCACTGTTTGTTTGTGATGCATACTTGTGAAAATTTGTGATCGTTTACAAATTTCATGTGAAAAGATGAAATATTAGTAATATCGTTTCAAGGTACAAAAGGTTGACACTTTGTATGCTGTTCTGAGTTGAGAAGCCTAAATACGGATCCCATTGTTACCAGTCTTATTCTTACTGGATGATCATGTAGCGAATGTATTTATTAAACAACAATCATTTTGTCTGCCTTGTTGCCAGTGTCTTTATATAATTGTACTATTATCCTGCATCGGCTCAATGTTTGCCACTGTCCTTGAAGTTTACGTACATGCATTCTCATTGGATTGGGGAGGCTCATTAAAGCTTTCAGAAGAAAGTTAATTTTAAGGTAGGTTGCTTGCGGCTAACAGTGACTTTAATCAGGATTTTTCTGAAACTTTCAGGAGATGTCTGGGATGAGATGAAATGTTAAAAAATAAGAAAAAAAGATGGGGTTCCAATGCAAATTTTGGAGATATGGCGCCCTTTATGTTGTCCCGTGGAAACATTCAGCTGAAATTGATTAAAATGTTGTATTATTCGATTAACTAGTGTTATTGAATAATAAAACTGAAATATAGTAAAAACAATTTGACAGATGTTATACAACACAAGTCCCTGTATTGTAATATATTAGTTTTGTGATCTACTTTTGAAAATATCAGAAAATATAGCAACGTTTCCATGAATAGGGCTGTTATAAAAAAGAGCAAAGTTTGGCCAAATTTTGATATGATCTGAAATCTACGTTTTCTTTAAACTCTCGTAAATTAAGCCCAACAATTTATAGATTTCGAATCAAACGAAAAAAATTGGGGTCACCGAATAATTTGTTAAGATATGAGCATTTTTAGCTCACGTGTGTAAACACGTGGGCTAATGTCATAGCGATGTCTGTCTGTCTGTCCGTGTGTGTGTGTTAGTGTGTGTGTGGTGTGTGTGTGTCTGTCTGTCTGTTTACACGATAACTCAAACACGCCTGAACGGATTCAAGTCAGATTTGGTACATAGGTACCATATGCTACTTGCAAGAACTGATTAGATTTTGGTTAGTGTGGCTTGCATATTAATGAAGTTATGCAATATCGGTTTTTTCCGTACAATGGTTTCCCTGTGGAGGCGGTAATGACAGTGTAGACATATATCAAGACATACTGCACAAAATTTCATGAAACTTTTCACAGATGACAATCTCAGAACATTATAATGATACTGTGAGTGTCATGTCAATTATCTTCTCATTTGCATATTTAATGAACTTTTGTTATTAGTGAGATAACTCTAAAATTCCTGCACCAAACTTGATGATACTTGCAACAAATATTGATCTGATAAATATCTAATTATACTTAGAAGCATTAGGCAGTGTCAAGTTAATAAATAGCTCATTTGCATATTTTATGAAGTTTTGTAATTAGTCATATAACTCCGATATAACTTCACCAAATGAGATGAAATCTGCTGCAGATACTGATCCGACTAATATCTAACTGTAGTGTAAAGCATTTAGTAGTTGGAAATTAATTAAGGGTTCATTTGCATATTTAATGAACTTTGTAATTAGGTATATAACTCGGAAATTACGGCACCAAAGTTAGTGAAATTGGGTACATATATTGTTTTGATAAATATCTAATCGTACTGAGAAGCATTTGGCAGTGTCAAGTTAACAAATAGGTCATTTGCATATTTTATGTAGTTTTGTAATTAGTGATATAACTCCATAATAACTGCACCAAATGTGATGAAATCTGCTGCATAGACTGATCCGACAGATATCTAATTGTGGTGTAGAGCATTTAGTTGTGTGAAGTTAATTAAGGGTTCATTTGCATATTTCATGAACTTTGTAATTAGTGATATTACTCCAAAATTATAGCGTTAAATTTGATGAAACTTGCTACAGATTTTGATTTGATAAATATCCAATTGTACTGAGAAGTATTGATCAGTGTCAAGTTAATAATAAGCTCACTTGCATATTTCATGAAGTCTTATAATTAGTCATATAACTTCGAAATAACTGCAACAAATGTAATGAAAACTGCTGCACATACTGATACAACAGATATCTAACTGTATTTTAAAGCATTTAGTAGTGTAAAGTTAATTAAGGGTTCATTAGCATATTTAATAAACTTTGTAATTATGTATATAACTCTGAAATTTCGGCACCAAAATTTTGTTAAACTTGCTACAGATATTTATTTGATAAATATTTAATTGTACTATATGAACAGTGTCAAGTTTATATAGGGTTTATTTGTATTTGTAATTAGTGACATTACTCTAAAATTACAGCATTAAATTAAATAAAACGTGCTACAAATGTTGATCTGATGGATATTTAATTGTCCCATAAAGAGGGCCAGCAACTTTAAAAAATCACTGGCCCTGAAGGAAATCAACTGGTCCGATCCTCAGGTCGAATCAAAATATAGTGCAGATTTTTTACCCGGGTTCAGTATAGGGGCTTAGAACATTTGATTGAAAAAAAAATAAAAAGACACCCCTTTAACATCCTAACATCAAACTGTTTTTTCGTGCCTTTTAGATTCTTTTCATCGAAAGCAAATGAAGATCAAAAACATTTTGTATCTTTACATAAAGGGAAAGTTACTGTTAGGAACAGCAGGACATCTTTCAAGAGTTACTGGTCCGGCATGAAAACATGCTGGCCGTCGGGTTTGTGTGAATTTCGCTCGCTGCTTGTGAGGGTTCATTTTAGAGCCTTTGGTGTAAGAAAACGTTTCTTCGCCTAGTTTTTCGAAATTCGAAAATTATATTCTTCTTCATAGAGTTAACACAGGGATGGCGGCCATTTTGAATTTCAAATCTCGGTAAATCTTGGGTTATTTGTTTCTTTAGTGACAAAATTTGCACGGTGAACCCCGATTTTTATTCTCGATTTAGTAAGATTATGGATGAAAGTTTCATTAAGGAAAGTTTGAGCAAAAGTTTAAATCTTTCACTTTCGAGGCACATACTACCTTAGTGGCAACTTCTCCCAAGGGAGCGATATTTATCAAGGGCCCTGCACTTAGTTTGGATTTGCAGTGGGGTAAGGGGTAAATATCTACTCTATTCATGAAATCCTGGGAAATTTGTAATCTTGGAAGTTGCCCTAGATTTCCAAAGGTAATTTTCCGAAAGCTTCGCTCAGAATTTGAATAGCCTCAGCAAACTTTTCCCGATACCGTCAATTAATTGCCAACAGCTCGTCTTTACCACAATCATTAATGAAAACTATCCATAATCTCTGAATATCTTATCTAAACACTTCTTATACTCTAATTTGGGAAAACTAGTTTCAACACAATTTAATCAAATCAAAGAAAATATTTCTGAAAACTTGAATAAATCAGACAACTTTAAATAAAATAAGTTGTCGAATTTAAACAAGTTTTGGACAGTCTTTCGGAAAACTTGAATTGGCTAATAACGATTAGAGAACACTGTTTTTATAAATGAGGTCAACTACATTCTCTCTGACGTCATCATCTCATTCCCTAAAACTTCAAGGAAACTATTCAGCCTAAGGTTCCGAAATATTTTTTAAAAAAATACTTGCCTTGCTCAAATACTTAGGTATATTTTCAGGCTTATAAAAATGTACAAGCCTTTCAAACAATAAATTGCAACACGGAAAACTCTATTGGCCCACTCGGTTACGGTTAAGGATGTACGAGCGGTACGCGCGCGTGGAATTTGTCACTTCCCATAGGATTACATTGAAATTTGCTGGAAAATCAATTTCTACTAATGTCATTTTCATGAAAATTTGCAAAAAGCTCAGTCTAGAGAAATAAATGATACTGATCAAATAAAATTATATTGTCACCGCGCTAAATTTTGAGATAAACAGTATTGAATTATTTCGTCCATAGAAAATGCATTGGTGAAAAAATGCTGACTCAGCATTTTTTCTCAAAAATGGCAAAATTCATGGTCATTTATCTCACAAACGAGCGCGGTGACCCCTATATTTTATCACACATTATGATAATACTTACAAAGGAGAATCCAAAAATTGACAATTTAGAGAAATGACATTACTTTTAATTTTACCGATCGTACATCCTTAACACTGAAATTCGCGCACACGGAAAGGAATATTATCTCGCAACAAAGAATGCATAAATTACTGCACTGGTGGTACAAAAAATTCCACAGTTTTACAAAAACTCAAGTCTTGGAGGCGTTCAAGTACACAACCCACACCCAAAAACAGCGAATCTTGTACTTACCTTTCCTTTCTTCTTTATTTCAAAAACAAAATTCCCGATTATTGTCCTCTGGAAGTCGCAGTGCCATGTGTTGTTATTTTCTGGTATGAAAGACTCACTGCCACAGTCTGCACAGACACTGATACGTACAGAGACGGCACACAATATAACAAGCTTAAACTTACCGACGATTTCTTTGGTCGGTCAAACTTGTGAAGTTCAGCTCCGCTATGCAGAACCACAGAGCAGCCTATGTCTTCTATACAGCTTCCCATACGGTCACTCTAGGAGGGTTCAGCTCAGCTATGTAGGTCTGCATAACTTGATATGATGAGGGTACGTATATCAATAATACCCCTCATAATATCAAGTCTGTGCAGACCTACATCGTATTAGGCATCGTAATCACAGGTCTTGTACATCTTCAATGCCCTCATTACTCACAATAT
Organism: Ptychodera flava; assembly: GCA_001465055.1. Lineage (NCBI taxonomy): Eukaryota > Metazoa > Hemichordata > Enteropneusta > Ptychoderidae > Ptychodera > Ptychodera flava. The sequence goes on from LD357747.1 coordinate 325,967, forward strand.
CTGCGATTCTGGTGAAATCCTCATGAGGATGTTAAAATGTATACCATTTATCTTCATCAAGATTTTCATCAGTAAATCCAATCAGTATCATGGCAGTGTCCGATGGTTGAACTGCACGCAGGGGCAGTTCAGAGTTGATATACGCGAAGGATCTGTTGCTGGTTTTGACGGTCACAGTGAAAAGATTATACCAAGGACGCAGCCCTCGTTAGCAGGGTAAAGTCTGCTAAATCGATCGATCTTCGGCTCGATCTATTTATCCCGTACTCGATCTGCCCGCCACTGCACAGTCGCTCGTTGGGTTGGTAGTCTACTAAATCGATCGATTTATCGGCTCGATCTATCGATATCCCGTACTCGATCTGCCCGCCACTGCAACCTGAGGCCAAGGAGTATTCCTATCACCGTCGAAACCAGTGACAGATCCCTCACGATACATACCAGATCAGAGAACCTGTGTGGAGTAAAAATTGCAGCACAATTATATAAGTCACAATTGTCATGGCTATGCAAACGTCTGTGTTGTGTTGCATTACCGCTGAACAGGAAGTCATTCTGCGGGACTGCGCAAATATTTGCAGTAATTTAACTTCCAACCATTTTCAAGCTGCGGACTGGACCTTTATAGATGCAGGAACTGCATAGAGGAAAATTGATTTACGCCATGAAAAAAGGCTACGAAGGCTTCATTGATTGTTTTTAACGTATTCTCGTGAAAATGTATGTGATT
>LD357763.1:16093-74816 GCA_001465055.1 Ptychodera flava
AAATTATAAGGCGCGGGGTATTATATATTGACTGATTACTGTAGCTATAGATAGGCTACATTCAGGACGGGCAGCGACGGGCAGTAATTAGTAGGCAAAACCACGGACCCTCCACAGAGGGACCGTGGCAAAACAGGTGGTTTTCACCGTGGGCAGAACTCGGTGCAATGATACTGAACATTAATAGTTAGCCTGTCACCTTGAAGGTAATGCTGTAGGTGAAACAAGTAAGCTTACTTCAAACGCACGATGGTACAAACATTCCTACCTCCATGGTACAAATAACACCACAAGTGAAACGTACACATAGAAATACACGCGTTCCTACGTTGTGCCCACCCGGGCCACGCGATTAAAATATGACTGATAATGCTGGATAGTGTTAATTGGGTCGGTAAACAGTCAACTAATAGTTTAATTGACTACCTGGGTGATTGGCAGGTCGTGTCCAACGACGCATATGCAAAGCAGGCCAAAAGACAAAAGCCCCCAAAGTTATTGACAGCTGGCCAGGGGTCACCATGAATACGTAATGAAGCTTCACTACGCAGAAACTGCGTAGTCAAGCCCTTCTTAACCGGTCAAACTCTCTCGGCATTTTCCGGCATGTCTAGTTTGAGACCTTCAAAACTGACACCATTTTTGACACCCAGCACTTAAATTTATGAAGTTATGGCATCCTTAGAATTGGCTTTACTCAGAGCTTGAAAAGGTATTTTTCATCAAAGAATCTGTTGAGTCATGGGATGTTTACAATACGATCGAGATAGCCTTGTTTTCGTACAGTAAATACGTGATATCGGACCAAAGGAGCAGCCGATAACCACGCCTCAATGAAGGAGATAAGACTTGCAGTTTGTGCACACAAAGATTAACCACGCCTCAATGAGCATGAGAGACTATGTTCGTGCAGAGATACTAGAGAAACCCTTTCCAATTCCTATACATGACGCAATTGTAGCCTTCAACCTGCCTTTCTTCACGGCCTGAACTTCTACGCTGTGGTTCAAGAGGTCGAAAATGGATGGTGTTTATAAATAAAAGGAAGGAATCTTGAGTGTAAAGGGTTGCCCTAAAAATGCGTGCTTGTTGATTTTTGAGAAAACAATATTAACATGAAGTTTGTTAGGAAAAATGTTTCGGAAATTTTGGGGGAGGGTTAATTATGTCTGTCAAAATACACAAAAATAGTCAAAGTTTGAAACGCTGAAGAAAAACGTGCACTCTGGTATCCTGACCACCCCACTAATGATCTAATGCTCCGTCTCAAAGCAGGTGAACTTCAATTATATAATTATAAAAACGCAGGACCAGTGGCAGCTGATGACACTCTCTTACGTCATCGCCGTTGCTTTGGTGTAGTTTTGCCTGGATGGATTTTGCTCTGTGCAGTATCATGGGGGCTGAAGAGACTACAGGGAAGTTCAAGAACTGAACTACGAAAATCGCAATACCTAAATCAGATGAATGACGACGGCTGTGAATTTTGACAGTTTATTTATTATTTGAGTTTCTGAAAGCAACTCGTACATTTTCAATTCAATTTAAAAGTATAATTTTCAAATACATCATGGTACACAATTTAAAGTATAAATCTTGCCAACAAAACCTTTATGTACGCAATACAGTACCTCAGTTTGGACTAATATTCAGTTATCAACATAACATTTAACATTGCTGTGTTGTGTATTGAACATTAGACATTTCAACACTAGTTGGAGCAAAACAATCGATTGTATTTCCAACAGAACGAAAATTACGGAAAACATATTAAAAATTCACAGCTAGAGTCAGACGTAGATGGCGCAATTATTGCTGGTCAAGTTGATGTTGACGCTGATAGAAAATGATAATAAGACATTGAAAGAACTACTAGTAATCTGATTTGCTGATAGAACTCTGTCAAGGTACAGAATGTCTGGAGAGGAACAACGAAGTAGAAATTAATAATTACAAAATTTCTGGAGTGGGACGAGGTTAAAAATCGAGACACAGGGAGGTTGATTTGCATAATTGTTGAATTGCTAGGCAGTCTTCCTCTCAATTTTGTAAGTTGAAATCAACGTCGACGACGGAACATGATTTTCTCTAATCCGATCATTGGTGCTTCGATTGCCAGTGACACAACGAATGCGCAGGCGTAGGATAAAGTCAGACTTGCGACGAAATAGTATATCTGCAAATAGAAGTGAAGAGAAAATGAAAAGATGAGTGAAAGGTGACAACAATACAACCAAGAAGTTTGAAACTGTGCATCATAAATACTAGTAGTGCCAGGGCTTTTGTTAGCCAATTTACTGTGACCTGTGTAACCGATCTTTTGTTTGTACCGTGACATCTGCTTGAGGATAGAGCACAAATAGATGCGCCGCCACAAAAACTATGTATTCATGATGAGAAGTGTAGAAATGTGCAAGGAAAATTAAACCACACTATGTACCACCGAAATATTGCAGTAAACGGGTAAAAAACGACAAACTGATGACCAATTTCATTTAAGGGCCACTTGGCAACTCCGGTCGACCACAAAAACCTACAACATTGCCACCAAGCGGTCATGAGTAGTCTGATGTTAAACGAGAAAACTATCATGCTATGAGGGCAAGTCTGATGTAAGATGGAAGCCAACGTAAACTAAACAGAAAACAACGACTATCAGATATGAATTTGTGACAGGGAATCGTTTATAAGGATTGGTCAGGATTCGACCCGCAGATCGCTATCCATCGTCCTTCTTTCGAAACACATTTAAGTCAGCTTGTTTAAAACCGATTACGAAATGATTTGAACTCGTAATAAAACATTATCAAATATAAATTAAAATAACCTAAAGATAGGGAAGCGGATAATTTATAGGCAGTTTTCATTTTATTCGAAATGTACATCCATAAATCGTTTATTTTCCTCTTTTTTGTTATCGACGAGTATGCATGTATTGTGCGTGCGGACACTTCGAGTTCATGAACAAACAGTTTCAAAACACGTTCCAACTTTCTCCATGTTGTCTGGAAAACTGCACCTAGATTTGTAAAAATATCGATCCTTTATTCTTGGAATAAAATTTTGATAAACTTACAGAGGATGGTCGCCCGTTGGAATGTAAGGTGTAGACTTGCCGGCATGTCATTGTTAATCAATACTCGTCATCACGTTGACACAATCAAGACTTGGTTTAAGTCGGTAAATTTTAAAAGAATACAACATTTTGCAACAGTCTCTTCTATTTCAAACAAACCTATTTGAAATTTGGCAGCCCATGTCAAGTTTTCCTAACGATTGAACAAGTTACCTTTCAGTCTGCGCAGTAGTGTGTCAGTTTCTGTCGGATTTGTATCGTGTTCACCCAACCCGCACTTTTCATATGAAAACATAACTCGAATCATCGCGTTCATCCCACTGACAAGTTCACTGACTAGCTGAATCAGTGAAGCCTGTACAATAAGTTTATCACGGTGGCAAATTTACGTTTTAATATGTCAGAGATACGACATAGCTTGTAAAACTCCTGAATGTATCACAACGGTCAATTGAACCAATCACGTCTTCAATCTGTACTTACAAATGTCACACCATGACGGCATGTTAGGACGATTGTGTCGGTCGTAATGTAGAAGCTGACAATGCACTGAGAGGTGCATCGCACCAGATAAATACATGCTATATGTGTTAATTAATATAATAATAATAATAATAATAATAATAATAATAATAATAATAATAATAATAATAATAATAACCATGTTAAGGTCCGTGTAATGTATCGTTGTTTTTCTATTCCAGTAAAAGCCATAAATCACAATTGGGTGAACCAGATAAGCACCGTACGTCAGACGTGAAAGTGGAATCCAGGCGCTCCAAGACAGAAACGTGTGCACAGGACCTGTACAAAGAGGAAATAAAGTCAGATCTCGGCATATCTAAATCTCCAAAGTTTGTCGTAATGTAGTGGAAAAAAATGACTGAGTAGAGCAGGCATGGAAAATAACACTCGTTTTGTTCAAGAGGGGTTGACTAAATTTCGATTGTAAATCAATATCTTCTTGCAAGTTGGCACTAACTGATGCACGTCTGACTTTCATTTACAAATTCTCTTTTAGACAGGAGAACGTGAATTATTCATTGTCCATCACATTACACTCTCTACCTTACGGTGGTTTCTGGAAAGGCTCGGGTTTTTTTCTGTTCAGAATGAAAGTTGGCGAGCTTTTACGAAAAGAGAGCGATAAAAAATGAAAAAAGGGAAAGGAAATGAGATGATCTTTCCGACCGAAAAGGAGAGAAGGATTACAACGCTCGAAGACACACCACAGGAGCAAAAGCAATCTTATGACGTCAGCATTGTTCGGTAACCGGGATTGATATAATAGTGGTCACTGATTGCATGAGATCAGGATGACATTCAGATATTCTGGATTGGGTTCGGTCGACACTGTAATGTGACATCGACAATCCTGCGATATTAAACGTTGTAAACAGTCGGAATTAATTAAGGTGATATGCGTCTCGAACTTGTCTCAATTCAGGGAAACTTTCATCCATTCTCTTTTAAAATCAGTAATAAAAATCGGGGGTGTCACAGTGCAAATTTTAGTATAAAAAGGTAAGATTTGCCGATATTTGAAATTCAAAATGGCCGCCATGATGCATGTGTTAACCGTAACTCCGCGAGGAAAAATGTGTTTCAAATTTTCAAACAAAAATATAACGGCGAACCTTTTCTTACTCCAAGAGCTTTAAAATTGGAGTTTTGAAATATGTTCCCGAGGTGCATTCTACCTTTAACAAGCAATATCACCAGACTTTGACATAAATTACTGATATTACAATAAAATGCTCTTTCAATGTATAATACTGTGTTGTCCTAGAAAACGGCGAACAAAATGCATGGCTTCCTGTATACAAATCATTGTACAACGTGGTCACAAGTCTAGTCGTGGTGATATTTTAGAGAATTTGACATATTACCGGTAAATGGCAACAGAAGTTCTATAAATTTTTCTCAAGTACAATATTTTGTTTGTCATACACAATGCGCGACAGAATTCAATGCAATACCAGATCCGTGGGTGACTCGAGAGTTTTCTATCGCGAACAAATTCACTTAATTAAACTTTAGCTGAAACTTTCCTCAAGAAATCTTTCAACCATTTTCTTCCAAAATCAAGAATAAAAAATCGGGGGTCACCGTGCAAATTTAAGTACTAGAGAAAAAATAACCCAATATTTATCGATATTTAAATTCAAAATGGCCGCCATCCCTGTGTTAACTCTATGGAGAAAAATAAAAAATTTGAATTTCGAAAAACTAAGCCGGTGAAAAGTTTTCTTACATGAAGAGCTTTAAAATTAACCCCAACAAGTGGTATATCAGCAAAGAATGGTAAAAGTTTAAGAGTCCGAATATCTGTCCCCGAGGCGCATTCTACCTTAAAGCTCACTATCCTATACTGGGACGTCATCTGAACATACACATTTGAGGGGAAGACCAATGTGGGCATTATTGTTTACCTCCGTTCCCGGTTTCACAGGCGAATATAACCCACGCCACAGCTGTGACGAAAGCAAAACTTGTCGTCGATCTGTAGAGCACGGCAACCCATTGTTCTGGGCTATCCCCAATCAAGGAAGGGTAGACTCCATAAACGATAGCGAGGGCAGTGGCCGCTGCAGCACACCAGAGAAACAAACTGAAAAGCTGAAATCAAGCAACAGTTTTTGTTATAATTGATGGCTACAGAATATGAAAGCAGTTTCATTTCTGTATAGTTGCACATCATGCTATATATACTGAAAATTACTTCTGATGAAATGTAACTGCTGATTGAATGTTAACGTTTGAGTTATTTTGCATATGACCTCAATAGAGATAACGTGTACGGCAATATGTCTGAACAATATCAACTCTGTTTCTCATGACGTGTGTACTACAAGCACAATCTACAAGACTCACATCGTATTTTTCACAAAGTACTCTACTATGACGAGAAGAAACATACTTTCTTGTTGCTTGTTGAGACGGTGGGAATGTCTCGTTGGTATCGGAATACACAGACCTAGCCTGAGCGTGATCTGAGCGTGATTTGAACACACCATGCTAAAATAATCCAGACAACGATGGTGGAGTTTTAATAGTGAAATGCAATTTTTCTAACTCGTCATTCGATAGTTAAGGTAGAAAGCGCCTCGGGGACAGAAATTCGGACACTCAAACTTTTTCCATTCTTTTTTGATCTACGACTTGTGTGGGTTCATTTTAAATTTCTTGGTATAAGATAACTTTTCACCGGCTTAGTTTTTCAAAAATCGAAAATTGTATTTTTACTCCACAGAGTAAACACAGGGATGGTGGCCATTTTGAATTTCAAATATCAATAAATCTTGAGTAATTTGTTTCTCTAGTACCAAAATTTTTCCGGTGGATCCCCCCCCCCCCGATTTTTAATTCTTGATTTTGAAAGAGAATAATTGAAATATTCCTTGAAGAAAGTTTGAGCAAAAGTTTACGTCGTTCACTTTCGAGGCGCATACTACCTTAATCGACATAAACATAACCTTCCCTACCTTGTTAATTTTGATTTTTTGTCCATCGAGTCGACACATTACATAGCCAAGATAGACACCGACCAAATATGCCTGCAGATGGCTCCATGCCTTTGAATATATGTAGTCGTTTTCTAATGGGTCTACCAAGTTGTCGTTGTAGTAACTTTGAGGGATTTTTAAAAGTAAGAGTATACAATTACAAGTTATTGTCAAGCGTTGAAACTGCATTGCTGTGAAATCCTCATCAATTCAGGTTCATGTTGGAGAGGTTGCAGCACTTAACCATGGCGTGAGACAGCAATAACATCATACACGTCAGTTATCACTTTTAGAAAAAACATAAAAAGCAAGACCTCTAAGGGGCGTTCAGTTATTATGGCCAGGGGTGGGCCTGCAAATTCTTCATGTGCATCAGTCAAAAGGAGTAAACCCCCCTACCCATTGCACCAAAAAAATCATGACCGCGTTTTGAGATGACAAAAAATTCATGACCACCCCATCCCATTGCTTGAATGAAGATGCACACAGAAACACCCCTGGAGCGATAGCACCCAAAAAGAAATTCTCAGATTTTTTCAAATGACCTCCTAACAAACTCACAATGCGTTCAAATTTCCCCTTATGACTTGCTATAACATGCTATAACATGCTATAACTGAAACATGAATTTTTTTAAAGACTTTTTGTGTATAAATTGGTCACCAAGTTTTATTGATTGTAAGCAATGATTTAAGGCAATGTCATAAGTCCGTTTAATATGAAATGAAACATCGCAGTCACAGTTTGACAGACTCTAGTAATGCGATTGGACAAGATCGCGCGCTTATTAACCTAGCCCTAGCAGTGGACGTATTTGTTTCATAAACTTAAGACAGTTCTTCGTTAGTCATGCAATCCTTAGGATGGACCATTTGATATCCTCGGGGGTCTAGAAGATTTTCGGGAAAAAAAAGATTCGCACCAAATGTCAATTAAAAAATCAGCCAGAGAAGGCTTGACCGAAAGAATTAGAACCTTCCACACGGTCTGAACATTTGTACCAAATATCAACGCAGTCTGTTCAGTGGTTTTTGACTTTTTGTCATTTACGGAAAATTTCCCACTGTCCGACATGATCAACCCAACCACAATAGCACGATTGACCTTTGGTCAGTTGTGTTAGAGAAGTGGGAGAGTGGGGGGTGGGAATAATGTACAATTGTTCAGGTAAAGAAAAATAATACTGCAGCATCAATCTTCTAGACCCAAGGATATCGAATGGTCAAGCCCTTAGATCATTGAATAGTCTTGGAGAAAACTAAACATTTCGATGTACCGTGCAAATAGTATACAGGAAAGCCAGTGGAACTGAACAAGCACGGGGATGTGTGATCTAAAATCGAATAAAATGCATATAAACCTTACTTTGAATCTGTATTTGCTATTGGGTATCCGAAGTACGTTGCAAGCCCGGCAACAGTTGCCATGGAAGCCACGATGAAAGATACCACTGCTAACGTACCAACTTTGGCCGATCTGTGCAGGGATGCATGGTCAAGAAGAAAGCAAATTGCCAATGAGTGATCTTTTTTTGTTTATGAATGACACATAACATACTTTATCAGAGGGCGCACATTACTTCAATGGCACTTCGACGATAATTCAATGATACTTCAACGATACTTCAATGATATTTCAATGATACTTCAATGATACTTCAATGGCATTTCAATGATACTTCAATGATACTTCAACGATACTTCAATGATACTTCAATGATACTTCAATGATACTTCAATGGCACTTCAATGATACTTCAATGATATTTCAATGATATTTCAACGATACTTCAATGATACTTCAATGATACTTAAATCAAAGTGTGACTCGACATGACAATGTGCACTGACGAAGGTGCTATGTTTATGATTTACAAATCTTTATTTCTCATCTCATCAAACGAGATACGAGATCAACGCAAGTGAAAGTGTCAAAACTACTATATGGCTCGACACCGGCACCAACGGTTTTGAGTCGATGACAGTGTACACTTTAAAGGGCAAGTAATGTTAACTTTCGATGAGTTTTTCATTATTTTTATTTTATATATCAATTGCAACTTCTTATTCTACTTCCCAAAGAATGTTGAAATACCAACTATTTAGCTTGTCAACTCAGCGTCTATATGTGTCAAATGCATTGTTATTTTTTACATTAGAATTCTAGCCCGGACCAGCAGTCACTTTTCAACAATAACAATGCGGTCTACACACCTATGGGCTGAGTGGACAAGCAGAATACTGTGTATATTAACAGACTTCGGGGAGTAGAACAAGGAATTATGTTCCACATTCAAAACATGGTGAAAATATTATCAAAAGTTAGCATATATAAATGTCGATTTCCGACACGTGAGTTCACTTACTTGTGAAGCAGAATTATAAAGAACGGGCTGATGATGTACAGCTGCATATCAACACAGAGATACCAAACCCAGCCCATGCACTGAAAATAAAAAATATACGGAAATAATCGTCTCTTCTATTTCATCACTATAGTCGTAGCTGTAGCCTCTAGTGACATTTTCACAACCTTTGTTCTGAAGACGAGCAGAGCTTCGTTTTCCACAAAGTACATTGGACATGTTGGCCTTGTAAACACCAAACATTGCACACAGCAGTTATTGTTAAAGTAAACGAATGAATCCACTACGGACATCAATGCAGTATATAGCTGTTGACAATAACGTCGGACACTTCATACATAGAAACTACAGTATGTTGACAAGCCTAACGAGTCAATTATTCACTTCTTGTGGCGTTGGAAACTGTTATACTGGAAATATTAACAGGAGGTTTTTGGTAAATTGTGGACTTAAATGCTGATTTTCCTATAATCGGCGTCCACGTTTCAGATCTTGTGCTACGCAGCATAACAACGACTGTACTTTGACAACGGATTCTGAAACCTATCGTGTATTTATGAAATGATAAAACAGAGGTACCGTTTGTCATTCGTTTGGTTGAAATTACCCGACCTAATCTGTTTACCGACCACGACACAATATGTTGCCAGTATTTTTAACCTCAAAAGTCAATTCAAAATAGCACATAGCAGCGCTTTACTGATACCAGATATGAACTGTAAATGCTCACGTGTTTCATTATATATTGAAGTTATGTGTAAATTTGAACCTTTGCCACATGTTTGCAACTTCATTGAAAGTATTATGATCAACATAATGAACAATATTCACCACAGATTAACTTTATAGGTCATTAAGTATTCAAATACGCAATTAGCTAAAATAGAAATAGTTAATTTCTTTGACTGCTGTCATTGTATCACCACTTTATATAGCAAGTGTAATTGCCTTTGGTCAAGTCCTTCAAACTATATATTCCAAACTTTGAAAGCTCATTGGATATGCAAACTATAAATTAGCTGACACGAAAACTTAAGTGTGAAATGACTTTCAAAACTGGTATAACCTGGTATAATCATCAATGTACATAGCATGTTATGCCAACTTTGATCAAATAAATCCTAGTTTTATCCCTAATTAAAAAAATTCATTATATACACAAATTAGGAATTGGCTGAAGCAAAAATGCTTAATGCCTTTCAATAATCCTAGCCTACATAATAGTATCTTTAATGTACACAGCAAGTTTCATCAATTTTGGTCATGTAAATTCAAATATATATCCCTAATTTCAAAAATTCATTAAATATGCAAATTAGGAGCTGGATGAAGTAAAAAGCTTAATGACTTTCAGTAACGTCGTATCATAGTATCTTTATGTACATAACAAGTTTCGTCAACTTTGGTCTAGTTAATACAGATAAATATCCCTGATTATGAAAGTTCATTAACTATGCAAATATGGAATTGGCTAAAGTTCAAATGCTTAATGACTTTCAATAATGTTCTATGATAGTATCTTTATGTACATAGCCAGTTTCGTCAACTTTGGTCCCGTCAATTCAGATAAATACCCCTAATTAGGAAAGTTCATAAAATATGCAAATTAGGAATTGGCTGAAGTAAAAATGCTTAATGACATTTAATAATGTTCTATCATAGTATCTTTAATGTACATAGCAAGTTTCATTAATTTTGGTCATGTAAATTCAAATATATATCCTTAATTTCAAAAGGTCATTAAAAATGCAATTTAGGATTTGGATGAAGTAAAAATGCTTAATGACTTTAAGTAATGTTAAATCATAGTATCCTCAATATGCATACCAAGTTTCGTCAATTTTGATAGAGTAAATTCAGATATATATGCCTAATTAGTAAATTTCATTAAATATGCGAATAAGTAATTATCTTTCACGTCACCATTTAATAACTTTTACAGCTGATATATCTTTATGTGATCAACATTTGTAGCAAATCTCATCAAATTGTGTGCAGTCGTTCTCCATGTATATCCGGTTTTTCTAAAATCATTAATTATGCAAATGAGCAAAAAGTAAGCAAGCCACACCAACCAAAAACTAATCACTTCTTGCCATTTGCAAAGTGAATCTACCTACCATATTTGATTTTGATCTGATGAGCCGTTTTTGAGATATTGAGCACACAGACAGACAGGCAGACACACAGATACACAGACAGACAGACATCGCTGCGACATATGCTCACGTGTGTAAACACGTGAGCAAAAAAGGGGATTTCTGCTTAGCTTCCCTTGATTGGCTTCTAAGTAGCAAGACAGTGTAGAAGGTCCTGTCCTATGCTGTGATTTAAGTAAATGGGAGAAGTTGTTCACTAATATGTCATGAAAGGCAAGCAAATATGGGGCGTACCACATTTTCTCAGGTCCGCTTAGAGTGTTGTGCGGGGGGGGGGGGGGGNGGTTGCCAGTGCATGTGTATTTTATAGCGATCATTATTAACTGAAATATCTTATATAGGATTTAAAACTGAGATCATAAATTTCCGAACAAATATCCTAATATCTCATCAGAATTGCGATGCGCATTGTGTCTTCCATCGGTATTCATTAGAAGATCACTGAGATCGGTTCTAAAGAAGCATCAGACACAGAAACTTCACGTACCATATTGGTGCTTCCAACCCAGGGGTACATATTGTTGAAGTAGAGTAAAACTGCCCACCAATAGTCTTTACACTGTTGTTGCGGGTAGGCAAGGGACGTAGCGTGCATGGGGCCGTTCCCAAGGTGCAACATCAGCGTCGACCAGAGTAACAGCATCAACCCCAATGCCGGTGTAAGACGCCACCAACGATGAAAGTAAAAGAGGAACCAGTTCACCTTCCCTTTCGTTTTACGCATGTGCCGTAAGGTGAGGTAGGTAACAAGGAAACCACTGAAACATGAAGTAATAGAAAGTTATATATACAGCCTTTGCTGAGTTATTGAACTGATAAGAATTTAGACATGGCACGAACAAATGCCATATCGTATCGAGACATACTTAAGAAACTAAACAGTTTGTCCGTTTGCAGTGTGATTGGAATATATGGGGAAAAAAACACAGCATTGCGTAGAATGTGTATTCTCCTTCAATATAAATTCCTGGACCAACGTAAACGTAGTTGACTGTCTACATTGACATTATTTTGGAAACAATATATATATATATATATATATATATTTATTTATCACATGAACTGGCCCGAATCTTCACCTGTGTGACGTAGAACAGGACGGATAAGAAATCCGAATTACCCCTGTTATACGTCATCAACCGGAACTTTTTTCGTGCATAGTTGCAGGCGTCGTGACACAAACAGATCTGCTGTGATCGATGCCGTGCTAGCTCGCACATTATTTTACAAAAAGGTGACCCGATAAATCCAGACATGGAAACATAGAAGGCATATTTGTCCAACGAAATTTCAAGTCGCTAAAACTATAGCTTATTCCGAGAATCGAATGGAGATACCGACGATCGTTTTATTTTAATGGCTCAGTAACGTCGCGGCTCCAGTCGAGTCGTGTGGGCATAATATGGACGTCGTACCTTGCGATCCCGGTTGGCGATAAAACCGAAACCTACACCTCAACGTACGTTAAACTGAATAAATGAGGACAGCTTAATCTTCGGGAAAGCGACAAAGGAGGCACAAGCATAAAGTCATTCGAGTAACAACGATCAATGTCCTTAATCGCACTAAAACTCCGTAAATTCTTGCTCGGAATCAAACTTGCAGCGCGGCATAAGGCTGTAGCGAAGACATAAGCTTAAGCTGTCGAGCTGTGTGCAGCGTTGTTGAATCCGATAGGCCTATACTTCGAAAGTTGAATCAGACAACACTCAAAACAGAGTTTCCGTCAAGTAACAAAATAAGTATGTATCCACTGGTTAGATATGTGTCACTGCAAACATCAAAGTCCGTAAGACGAAAACATTGAGGACCGAGATCGGGATTGACGAGTTGACACCGGCTGAGACCGGTGACGGCAACGTTGTGAGCACAAACATGCAATGAGTGTGTCATCGAACCCCGGCATCGAACGGAATCTTTCGCGCTCGCCAAGATCGTAAACTTGTGTGATATTTTGAAAGCCACAGCATATCTGAGAATGGGAATTACTGTTTCGATCGTGTCGTTGCATTTACTTCATAAATCTATTTGTAAATACTCTAAGTAACTCTGAATATTATGGCTATCCGTCGCTAGCATGGTGAAAGCTAGTCTGCCGATGGCCATCTTGCCTTGGCATCGGTGCAGGGCGAGACAATGATTGACACGTTCACGTGACCGAATCCGTATGTCTGGTTGGTGGAGATACCATTTGATGTAGCAAATTTCAGCTTGATGGGATTTATGAATGAAAGTATCTCCTGCTGGGTGACGGGCCAGCTTTACTCTTTAAAAGAAAGTAGTCCGCGTAAGTAAAACACAAATAGAGACGAAATTCATGCAATTTGTCACGATAATTTTGATCCATCTACGTCAAAAGAAAAATAAGAAGACTGTTCATGTGATAAATATATAATCCCATGGTATTTCTCTCTGTTTGACGTCATCGTATACTCGTGTTTTTCGCGGAGCCGCACAACTTCTCATCTTCGGCTCGAAGTTATACGGCGATGACGTCAAACAGAGAAAAATACCATGGGATTATATATAACTATACATATATATATATGGTACAAATATACCATGTATACATGTGTGTTGACATATGTTTCCTTCTTTCTATTTTTCATTAATACAATATGTATTCACAGTTATTTAACATTTAGGAAGCATGATTGAACTGAAATACACCACTTTTTTATGAGTTCCACGATGTTATATTGCCTCAAATCTTAATCATGTTTTAAATACCAATATTTGACTCTACATTTGTGCGAAAATGTAGCGAAATCAATAGGAAACGACTGACTTTACCGGAGAAGTCTGCATTTTAAGTTCTCTTAATTTTGCATCCGAAAGTTGAACGTCGGTCACTAGTCTTTACAAAAGATTGCATCACGATGATACACGTCAGCTTTAAATGGCAATGGTTGTAAAGTAGTGAACTTTGACACTTGCGCCCTGAAACAATTATCCCTTTTGTCAAATAGGCACTACCGAACGGCACTACCGAACCATAAATCCAGTGTCAAACATTTACTCTTGTATAATCAAAATAGAATATTGTAAGACAATGAACGCCTCTTTAAGGTAGAATGCACCTCGGGGACAGATATTTGGACGCTCAACCTTCTACAATTCTTTTCTGATCTACCACTTGTGGGGGTTCATTTTAAAGCTGCCCGTGTAAGAAACATTGTCATCTTCTTAGTTTTTCGAAATTCGAAAATTTTATTTTCTCCATAGAGTTAACGCAGGGATGGCGGCCATTTTGAATTTCAAGTCTCGGTAAATCTTTGGTAATTTGTTTCTCTTGTACCAAAATTTGCACAGTGACCCCCGATTTTTATTTTTTATTTTGAAAGAGAATAGCTGAAAGATTATTTAAGGAGATTTTGAGCAAAAGTTTCAGCCTTTCACTTTCGAGGCGCATACTACCTTAAGTGAACATCCAAGATAAGTGAAGAATGCATACAGATTACAACAAAGGGGGACTACATGCACTTCTGAAGGAGAACAACTGAAATTATAATTACCTCAACATAAAAAACACGTCAACTCCAAACACTCCCCCAAATAGTGTGAGGGTGGACCATCTTAGAAGGACATCGTCAATAACATACCGAGCATTGTCTGTTATCGGGAAAAAAGCATATCATACTTGTTAAATGATGAATGGAATCATTCCAAGTCAGGATAATCGACGATAGATCATTGTTTAATTTATAGCAGCTGTCTTAAAGGTATACAGTCGCCTGTAATCTAAATATCCCCATATATGGTCAAAGGGGCATTCCTTGGTATTCAAAATACCCATGTTAGGGCGCTGTTTTTAAAAAGCGGCCACCCGCTTATAATCTGTGATTGGTTAGATTTTCTCTGTCTATGGTAACTTTGGCAAAATTGGAACAGGTGACAGTATACCTTTAATTCTGTAGTTATCGCATTGGAATCGGAACAGGAGGGGAAGACACAGAGCATAGACTTTGTCTGAGAAAGGAGGAGGCAAAATTTCAGGAGGGGATAGATGGATAGAGGTTGTCAACCACACAGTCTACCACAAATAAAGGTAAGTATCATCGTAAATATTTCATTTTGAATCCGTTATTTTCTTTTTCAAAGGAATTTAGAGAAATAAAATTAAACAAAAGAGTAAACAGCTCCTTACCAAGGAAATTAAGATGGAATGAGTAAACATGTCCCAGTATTATCCACATCATGCTGATCACGCGAATTCCGTTGATTGACGAGATCGTGCCGGAACCACCCGAAGTCGCGTTCAGAATTTTCTGACCATTCGACACGACAGAGAAAGTAGTCAAGATCCCTCCCAGAATGCCTATCAGAATAAGGATGAGTCATTGTTATGCAGATATTTTAATAGCCCACTTCTTACCATTGCCCAGCATTCCCTTATTATTATACATCTTCGGGTGGAATGCTTATATGTTTGACTTTTACGTATAGCTGGTTCATATTAATATGAAATATTATTTTCTGACGACAGTAAAAACTAAGAATGCCATCAGATACATAAACGCTTAGAGTCGAGTTAAGCCATCTTATAAGTGATGCTTCCCAACTGAAAAAATATTGCTATCATCATTTTCTATTATACTTTACCACCAAGATACTATGCCCACCTGGTCGTTTCTTCTTGAGTTCGTCTACCGCTGACTTATTCTTGATGAGGTCTTCTTTTATTGTGTCCATGTGAGCGATCTCTTCACTCCTCTTGATCTTTCGTTTGAGGTTCCAGTGCCAGATAACATCGTAGGCAGTGCCGAGTACCATCAAACCGGCTATGATACTAAATATTACACTGTGAGTACAACGAAGGAACGTATTAATATAATGCAAACTATGCAAATTTCAAGCATATTGACACTAAGTAATATCATTCGACGGCAACACATTCGATGCATAACTCTAAGCTTCACAGGCAAATATGGCTGTATGCAGCCTTAAAAACGTCCCTCCCAATCCTTCTAAGAATAACCTTTGTTGATGGGTTTACTTTACTTAACACTGTTTTTTCCAATTACATTTAATCGAACAATCACATCTTACATGGCGATGATGTCTCCAGTTCGGAAAGGTCGGTCTTCGGCACATTGCACCACCCCGGGAGCTCCTAATCCAGCTAATATTATATAAAACCGAAAACTTACGTTAGGTTAAACGTAGTGTCTTCAGGTTACGATGGTCCGAAGCAGTTTAAACGTCCGTAGCTCGGAGATGAGTACACAATACTCTATCTTAATTTTTCCATAAGTAATAAAACGTCGATATGTTCAGGAGCCACTGAAAGGTGGAATGCACTTTTAAAGCTTTTAAATGAGCTTTTAAGTGAGCTCCCAAAACGCCTGAAAGTATTGTAACAATTTGAGAGTCCGAATATCAGTCCCCGAGAGGCATGCTACATTAAAACCCATTTTAAAGAGATTGAAATACAAAGAGATGAATCAACAAGCCACCTTATGGCCGATGTAGCCCCGCTAAATGCAGCAATGACCGCCGAGTGCAACAATGACCAGTGATCGTCAAAGAATAAACTGATACAAGAAGGTCTGCTGAGCTAAAATCTGTCTATATGACGAATAAAATCACAACATAAACACGCATAAGTACGCAACGGGGTGTAAAGGAGTACAAAAGATATTTATTTATTGTTTGTTTGGGTTTTTGTTTGCTTGTTTAATATATTTGTTTTTCTATTTATCTATTTTAAGGAAAATTTTGTTTCATTTTAAGATCATACAGATTCCGTCGTGACATGATACATTTTTGGTCAAGTTAGTAATGTGTTAATAACGTATTTCCCGATGAGCTGCATGCCAGTTGAATGATCAATAGCAAATCACAATCAAACTATTAGAACTGTTTGGAAGGTTAGGAATATATTAGCAAGAACGTCACTTGACTGTTATCGATTGACTTGGGAAAGAGTACAGTTCAAGATTTGTTCATGTCGGAACGATTGTCGATAATATTCATTCTTCTCCACCAACATCTCATTCATATATGTAAACATACACCATCCCAAAATGTACCCCAAAGTTGAATGCCGCGCCTCGGGAACAGCTATTCAGACTCTCAAATTTGTACAATACTGTTTCGGTCAACCGCTTGTGATTGGCTCATTTTGAAGCTCATGGAAATATGATTTCTCCGGCTCACTGTTATGTAAATCGAAAATCTGATTTTCTTCATAGATATAACATAGGAATGGCTACTATTTCGATGTTCAGATATTGATCAATTTGTTTCTCCGGTAATAAGTATTTTGCATTGTGACCCCTGAGTTTTATTCGTGATTTCTAAAGGGAATAGTTTAAAGTTTTCTTACGGAACCTTTGAGTAAAAGTTTGGGTCGTTCAATTTCAAGATTCCCATGGATCGAAGAATGTTTCCGTGTATCAACTTAATTCCTGTTTGTAGGTCATTTACCTTCAATAATGGCGTTCCTGACGTCAACGCTATTGCAACTGTCCGGAAAACACAATCCATATCTTGCCACCTAAAGGTGAAAAAATGTTGACGATGGGACATTTTAGTCTTTATTTTTAGGAAAATATTACGGACATGAGACTCCTGCCCAAGACATGGACGCGCCCTTCATTTCGGCGTTTCAGAAACACGTATGATGTCGACACAAAGAATAATGAATTAAATCCAGTCTGTCAAAACTGCAGAACAAATTTTTTGACGTCTTTGTTTGGAAAGAGAGTTTTCCAGTGTGATAAACCACTAAAAGTTCCCTTCCGATGAGGAGGGAAAATATTGAAAGAGAACATTTAGTGGAACACTACAAGTTTGTCAGTTAGTGATATGAGAGGAAGCTAGAAAAGTCGATTAAATATTGAAGTATACTGTCAGGTCAATGACCTATTTTGGCTGGTTGACGGGTAGGTAGATAGGTGTGTAGCCTCGGTAGCTATGAGTTAAGGTATTATACGCCTCGAAAGTGAAAGACTTAAACATTTGCTCAAACTTTCCTCATGAAGCTTTCAACCATTCTTTTACGAAAGCAAGAATAAAAACCAGGGGTCACCGTGCAAAAGTTGGTAATAGAGAGACAAGCTACCACAGATTTTCCGATTTTTGAAATTCAAAATGGCCGCCACCTCTGAGTTAACTCTGTGGGAAAAAAGTTTGGATTTTCGGTAAAACAAAGGCGGTGATTTTTTTCACAAAGAGCTTTAAAATTAGCCCCAACAACAGACAGATCAGAAGAAAATTGATAAAATTTGAAAGCCCGAGTTTCTGTCTCTGAGGCGCGTGCTACCTTAAGCAGATGGGTGGGTAAGATTGATAAAGGCGGATAGAAAGAGTAACATGAAGTGTATGAGAGAAGTCAAGTGGTTAAAAACAGGCAACACTGTGACTAGGGTAAGGGTAATACCACCAAGTATAATTGCATTGTAATGCTTGTATGAACTTGTGTTCACATACCCCCATTGCGAGACAATACTTCCCACCGAACGATCTGTCAGCTGTAGGTTTCACTTCTCGGCACACGTCAAACAATCCCCATGACTTCATGCTGTAAGTGTATTCGAAACGCCGAAGTGCGTTCAGTCTGCTTCCAAAGGACGCCACCACTGTGAATACGAAACAGAATAGGGGTCTGAAAACATGAATACGAACACTTCTCTGGCTGCAGTAAATTAGTTTCATTTGAGGATTGAATTAACACGTATACTACAGCAGCTACATTTTTTTACTTCTGCTCTGTTCCATTAACATTATTTTGTAAAGAATTAAAAGACAGGGGATAATACAACTGCAAACAAGAAACAAATATATGCACATTTTTCTTCAACAAGTTTTCGGGGATCGGCATAGTCATCATAAGCCTTACAATTGCAAATACCCCTCGCCTTGTTCTGATCAAAGGGCAGATCGTCCATGTAGCCGACACGAACACGAAGTGTGTGTTACCGGCTACCAAAAACCATTAGAAATAGTAAAGAATGAGCTACAAAATCACCGTCAGTTTTAAGTTGCAGGTAGAATAAGTCTGTGCCTTTGTAAAAAATACTATAAAAATAGTAGAAAGTGAAAAACCAGCTGAAAGTTAGTTGAGGTGACCTTAACCGCATATCATTTGCATCTCATTGTCGGCTACATGGACTGTGTGCCGATCAAAGACCATTGCACTGTTCTAAATATGGTCATAAAATTAATGATTTATCAAGCACCTGTCTTTGCTACTGAATTTATCATAGTGGTCGCTGAGCCTAAAATTAAATAGTGGCCAAACAAACCTACGGTGTCACTGGAAGCTATGTACATTTTGACCTCATAGATTTATTATGCAAACAAAGGGAAGAACTCACACGATCACATTATTTTTCCATTGTGTGTAATATGTACTCGATATGCAAATGTTCGATTTAGCTTACAAAATTTAGCTGTATTATAACTATGCTATTCACAAAAGAAACGCACTTATTGTCGCGTATCAGACAATGCCTCTGCTATTCGATGTAATTGGGAAAAGCACAGAAACAGCAAACTGGCCTGAATTTGTCATTGCATGTTGACGTAGGTAATTTCTAGTTCTATTGTCATAACAACTGACACTGAAGTAATATGATAATGTATGTAATGTAATGTATGTATGCAATGAATGCTTGTGAATCAAGCTTTAAACGTAGGAACCTAGGAGGAATTTATGGAGTTTAAGAACATCTAAAATATTAAGTTGAGTGAAACAATGAGCTGAGAGGTCTGTGGTTGATTTGAACAACATCGTGCGAACAACCATCTCTGAGCTGCTTAGATACAGTTTAAGCGTGCAGAATACAAACTTCTTGGCCATAACTGATATGGGGAAGTACAAATGTATTGTACAAAAGAAGCAAAATGTGTAAAGCTGAAATGAATCTGTGTCTGTACAAAATTCTACGTTTCTTCAAAGCAAACCACTGTAATTTTAATTACCTTATCAATGTGATCAGACCAAGGAAGATGCTTATCCAACAAAATACCAGCAAAAGGGGCATTATCAACTTCTCTGATTTGCTCGTCACGAGTATAAACAGAACCCGAGACATTTAGTTTCTTACGATAGCCTCTAAATATTATATTACAAAGATCACGGAAGGATCACGTTCAGGTAGCACGCAACTCGAAAGTGAATTAGACTTGATTTTCCTCAAGGAAACTTTTCGAATATTCTCTCTAAAAATCCCAAAACAAAAATCGTGAGGCCACCGTGCAACTTTTGGCTCTAGAGAAAAAAAATCACACAAGATTTGCCGACGCTTGAAATTCAAAATGGCCACCGTCCCAGTGTTAACTGTATGGAGAAAATACAGTTGTGATTCCCAAAATGAACCTAAACAAGCGGTAGAACATAACAATATTAGAAAAGTTTGAGCGTCCAAATATCTGTTCCTGAGGCAGATGTGCGGATATAAATTCATCCCTGTAAAGCAGGGGTGACGGCCTGAGCGGTTCCATGAATTAGCAAATGGTGGAATAAAGTAATAACTGTTTTATTTCGAACTTGTAGTGAGTTTGCCTATTTTAGGGATTACTACTTACTTTGTCGAGCGTAAGTCTCATCGGGCCAATCATTGGCCAGCCGGCTGAGATCGTTACCACAGGCAGCTGAAACATTGCTAGAAGTGTTCATGGCTCCAACATCTGAAGATATACCGCTGACAAGCGTTCGAAATCGCCGCACTAATTCCTCATCTGTCATACCACTGGAAAGTTGGTCTTTTAAGTTCGAGATCTTTGACAGACCCAGTTCGACTTCCGCCTTCAACTCTCGGATGTCGTGCTGAAACTTTTGCGAACTGGCAAAGTTTGACAACAAAGCCACGAAGACGGCGATGCACAATGTCCTTCGAATAGCCATTTTGGAATGACATGAGACGAAGTTCAATGCGATGCAATCTATAGTATTGGAAGATAGTGCCTGATACCATATGTACAAAGCGGATGACTAATCAGCCCTCTATCTTCTGATCATTATGTAATCGTTTTCTTCTTAACTTAACTCTGATAGTATCTGCAAGCATACAGAGCTCCATGGTAACTCCTGTGATCTTTGAGCAGATCATACATAACTGATAATAATCTAGCAGGGTACATCAGGATTTGAAAGGTCTTTGCTATTGCTGTATTTTTGTAAATTTTACAAATACATGTATTGGTATTTCACTCTTCTAAGTGGGGAGGGGGGGGTCAGTCAAAAATTCTGAGTTAGAGAGGGGGGTTACTCAAATTCATCATGGTCGGCAAGAGGGGGTTACTCGAAATTTCGGAGTTCCGATGAAATTCCTCTGACTCCCCAGGCCGTAAATAATGACGGCTCCCTTATGTCAACACTATTTGTGTTGTTTGTTGACGGCTGCATGCTTCACATTTTCCCCTCAGCACTCAGGAAGATTATCCGCTGATATGTCGCTTCTGCAGTGGAAGAAGCAGATGCAATGAGGGATCGGTCAGTTTCTTCGGCCCAGCGGGGGATTGTTTTGCAGACGTAAAAAAGTGGCTACCCTCACCCCTATTCAAACTTTTGAAAACAGGGTGGCACCCCTATTCTAACTTTCGGAAACAAGCTGATCCCCCATGACAAAGGTGAAAAAATCATCAAAGTTAGCATTACTGGCCCTTTAAAGTTTCAATACACAGTGTTTTGAATGAGCTGTAAATGTATTTCGCAATTTCTATGCATAAGCAGATGTCCAGAACTGTTGTACATAAATGGATGACAATCATTAATATCAAAGCGAGGACAGCAGTCGGTAATTAGATTATTAGCATCATCCAATTACATTTACTGAGAAGCCAGAAAGAGCTTATTTTATAAGTTGTAACCAAAAGTAGATGTGCATAGTTTCTGAGAGGACCTTTTTTTCAACATTGAAACCATTTCACCGCAGCAAATAAAGACAAAAACTGCCGTTTTGTTAACTATAATCGTTTTACTCATGTAAAACACCTGTGATGTGACGGAAAAAAGTTGCATCAATGAGAACGAAAAATATCTTGTCACTTTACTCTTCCTAAAGTATTTCACTGTATCAAATGTATTGTGAAATATTAGTGCATGTTGCTTTCCTTTACTGAATTCTCATAGAGAAAACAGAACAGGATCAGGAATTTGTAATGCCTTTTCATATGAGCTGCGGATTTCATAATGATTAGTACACTATGAAAAACAGTGTGTGTGTGTGTGTGTGATTTTATGAAAGTTATGTGCCGAAGGGCGCGCCAAAAACTGTGACTGAATGATGCGATTTGTGGCTGTCATGATGTTGTAAAAACAAACTTTTAATATGCAAACATCCAGACATCTCTGATATATCATGTATATATGTCTGAATATTAAAGTTATGCACCTGAAGGGCGCATACAAAGATGTAACAGACTGATGAAATTCGTGGCATGATGTAATTTGGCAAATATGAGCTCCTGCTGTAATTCAAAAACACACTGACCACCCCACCCCAATTAAGCATTTCAAAAACATGGTGACGCTCCCATCACCAAAGTAAAAACCAGGGTGAGCGAGCCCCTTTCCCAGGCTGAAGAAAATGACCAATCCCTAGTACATGTAATACACAGCATACTGTATTTGTATGAGTGAAGTGGGCCCTTTAACTTGTTGATGCCATCAGTAGGATTTTTGCTATGATCCATCTTGTTGGGTGGTTTGGTTTTTTTGCTGGTTTCTGTGTGCGTTTCTTTGTAGTTTGAGATGAGATTAGATTTTGCCCCTGTGTACCTTATGTGCTCATTTTGCTTCTTGAAATTGGTGGTTTGTGCTGGTTAATGTTGGTTAAGGCTGGTTTCCAGATGGTTTCTACCTTTAGAAATGTAAACAGGCTCGTCGACAGCGGTAAATTTAACCACGCCTCAGTGACGAAGATAAACTTCACAATCTTTGCACATAAAGCAGCACTTCTCTATTTTTCATGTTGTACAGTCGTTCAATCTTTGTCTCGATCTTCGTGACAGAGCAAATGCCGTGTGATATAAGGGGTCGCCATCTTGGCGGCTAAATATCACGTATCCAAGACCTGCATTTATACTGATGATATGTCTTTTCTCAACCAAGTAAGTTTGAAAATGTATTTAAATGCTTGATATGGAAATTATTTTACCAAGAGCTACACGCAAATTCTGAAAAACATTAATTTTCGCGCGTGAACCGACACTCCACTAACGCGTTTGTTAACAAAAAGGTAGTTTGCTAGGCAACGACAGAGTCCTTTGTTACGTTTCTACTTGATCATTTCTATCATGTCGACATTAATTAAAGGTCGTCAGTCAAGCAGAACGTAAAAGTGCGCCAAACGAGAAAAACACAAGACAGTTGTAGAGGGCGCTATACGCCGCTAAAATTTTTGGTCTCAACATGGAGGTAGTACCTCCATGGTCTCAACAAGATACCCAGAGGTGGAGCCAGCTCAAAAGTGATGACTCTTATAATAAATGAACTTGTCTTGCATTTGAAATAAAATTTAAATGAAATGAGGGCAGTTGTAATTATTTTGTTTTAATATGACGAAACCGTGAAAGTTAGACCGCTATGATTCGGCATACTGTCCTAATCGCACAGGAACTCATGCCAAGGTCTTTCAGTTGAATGAAATACCATGGACTTTTTTTAACATTTACAAACCTGAAAGAGTCTGTTGGGGGAACAACTAGCCCTAATTCTCTTCGCAATTCACAAAAGTAGAATGTTCTTCATATTCGTGACATGAAATTTAAGAAACACGTACTGTTGTAAAAGCGAACAGTGGTTTATTATTAACTTTCATTTGAAATGACTGTTAAGGTAGAACGCACCTCGGGGACAGACATTCGGGCTCTCAAACTTTTACAATTCTCTTCTGATATACTACTTGTTGGGGTTCAGTTTAAAGCTCTTGGTGAAAAAAACCTTTTCACTGGCTTAGTTTTTCAAAATTCGAGAATTTTTATTTTTCTCCATAGAGTTAACACAGGGATGGCGGCCATTTTGAATTTCTAATATCGGTAAATCTTGGGTTATTTGTTTCTCTAGTACCAAAATTTGCATGGTGACCCCTGTTTTTATTTTCGATTTTGAAAGAGAATGATTGAAAGATTCCTTGAGGAAAGTTAGAGCAAAAGTTTAAGTCTTTCACTTTCGAGGTGCATATACTACCTTAATCAAAAGTTGAGTGTAGCTATAACCTGATTTATCAATTTATCAAATTTGAGAAGTAACATCAGAAGTTAAAGGGATTTGGGTCTTCAGAACTGCGCTTACAGGTTGTATGGGACCATTATGACCGATGTGAATTCTGTATCCAGGGTATGTAGGTGATTGGTGTACATTGTAAAATTCAAATGTTGCAGCTGTGTTGACGTCTAGATATCATGCGTGAAGTACACTGTTTGAAAACAAGAAAGTTCGGACTATCTCCTCCCTTTGATATCGTTTATACATGTTACAATTATGTCACTGATAGTTCAGCAAGCATTACTCGAAATAACATAAACATGCTAAGTGTCTTCACAAGATGAAAATATGAGGAGAATCGCCTTTTTTCTCCAGAATAATTTTGTTCATTCAAACAAGAGTTTTCGATAGGATCGATATTTAATCTGAGTCAACCATTCCTCGCCATGCTGTGTGAAAAACAGCATTACCCTTTTGTAGTTTCCCACTTTCAGATGACCGCCCCTTGAATTTTGTCGGCTACCTCCCGAAAATAATAAATCGGCGTTCTTTTTAAAACTGGAAATGACATGTTCACGGATTGGGAGAGGAACGGAGTCGGGAACACGAGGCAGAGTCTGAATATAAACTCATCCTACATATATGTGTTAAAATCAGCCGCTGAGTGCGTTTGTTTTCATCCTTGTGTTTCACGTTTACTGTAACTTGGCAGACTGGGCAAGAATGGGATGCCTCGGCAGATGCACAGTAGAAGCGACCAGGTCAGTCCCTATGCATATGGCGGATATAGTCCGCGGCGTATACATCATCGATGAAGCGGTTTATAGATGTACGTAACAAGCAACAAATTCCGCTTCTCTTCCGAGCCAGGTATACGGCTGAAATGGCAATTGGCTATACCTTTAACAGTGTTTAATCAGGTGTTTGTACATACATGGACGATTAAAGTTCCAACAGCTGCCAATTGTATGCATTATTTTCGTGATTTTATTTACAAACCAAGTTAGTTCGTGTAAATGTGCTAACTGAAGGGTGTGTATAGGAGTATCACCGCTCACTGATTTATACCACGGGTACAGGTTTTAACAGGTTAAACAACAAACGGGTGCTGCACTCATAAAATGACGCCCCCACACAAAAGTACAAAAAATGTAGTATTTCCTGCACATACACATCGTGATCATACACAAGCACGATGCCATTTACTGGAATGCACAACACACGATGGCTGGCCAACATTTGCATGTATTTTCATGTTTCGTAAAAAAAGGCCGGCGGCCTACTATACTGAATAAAAACTATTATTATTATTATTATTATTATTATTATTATTATTATTATTATTATTATTACATGTCTTATTATATTATTTTGTTGTTTTTATCTATATTTTCTCTGTCACATCATTATTTTTTTTAAATGCCGCGAAATCTAAAATGGTGTAGAAACGTTTTAATATACATGCCACTTTCGACACCTTTGAGAGTGCCATACACTTTTTCAGTCTTTAATAGGTCTTATTCACATACAAATCTTGGAAGACTAAGGATACATGTATTTTGAGATCGGTTTAGTACACATTTGTTCGGGCTTTAAATATACTAAACCATTTCATGTCCTATTTAACAGCGAAATTTTCTAATCATTTTAGTTATCACTAATAAGTCATCCCATAGACAACTCTCGCTTCTACTAAACGATAGCTAGGCATTACAGATGATGTAGTCGATATTAGATCAACCATCTGGCATCGAAATTAAAGAAAAAAATCAAAATTATAGCCGAGGACATGTCCCCTCAAAAAATTCTCCTTCTACAAATACACGACTCGTTATAATCGTATCACCATGTAGCTATCACATGTTTATTATATTTCACAGGAGTAATAAAGTGTTTTCAATCGGGTTTGAACCCAGTCACCTAGTGGACAAGTCACAGACAAAAACCACGCGGCCAAATCCCCACTCTCAAAACAGACTGTTCACAAATAACGATTGGGGGGGGGGGCTGGAGGAGTCGCTATTGAAATCTTATTTTTTTCAGACCCCTCCCTTCAATGCCCTCAAAACTTTTCAAGTCCCGGCCCCCGTCTAGATGACCAAAATTTTTCAAGTCCCCCTAATTATCATATTGCCGCATATTTATTAGGGATGCGTGCAAAGAAAAAATAAAAATGTATCGGGCAGTTTTGCTTGAGCAGTTTGTAGAACCATATTCCCAAGGCAAGTTCTTAAATTGATTCATTTTTAGACGCATCAGTGGACTCAAGATTTATCAGTCAAAGCCGACTTGAGTTAACCCAACTATTATATTTCACAGGAGTAATAAAGTGTTTTCAATCGGGTTTGAACCCAGTCACCTTGCGGACAAGTCACAGACAAAACCACGCGGCCAAATCCCCACTCTCAAAACAGACTACTTTAAGCTATGTTCACAAATAACAACTCTGGCCAAGTCAATGGCACTTACTGAAGAACACACAAAATGACGATCATGACAGAATATGCAAATTATGAATTCCTGGCTACATTAGATGCTACTTATAAAGGTTCTACAAAATTGACAAAACTGGAAGGTTAAATATTTCATCAAATAAACGTTTTAAACTTTAACAGTTTTGGTGTAATTATAGCAAATTTGGTACCCGTTAAGAGATTTGATTTTTGCGTAGGTCAGCGGAGCGGAAATTATTGCTCTGGCTCGCGAGAATGCGTGTGATATCGATGACCATCGTTCGTCTTATGGACAAAACTAAAATCAAACTGGGGAAAAATCAGTCCTAGGATCTGTGATTATTCATTGAGCGCGGATGCCGGCCATAATCTCTGAATCGTCAAACCATAGAGAGTTCCCGTCTATTGCCTAGCGGTCAAAGGAATGTCAAGAACTGTCCCGTCCTTGCCCTCTCAAGTTACAATGTTTTAAAGTTTTCTTTGAAGCATTGGCATTAAACCAACTAGACATATTGTCTAAATCGAGGTGTTGTCAACACTGTCGGGTGCAATTAACAGCTGAGCGGTAACATCAGTCGATCATAAACGAATCAACTCTGCAAAAGTTGAAACATTGTCTAACAGACGGTCAGACGTAGTCTTAGCAACACCACCACCTTTGTCCTAGCACTGTCCAAGTCTTATCACTTACCTTCAGGCGTAGTTGTTTTGACTACGTCTGACCTCCTGCAAGACAATGTTTCAACTTTGGCAGAGTTGATTTCTCTGTGGTTGACTGGAATTACTGCTCAGCTGATAGCGCAAGGACGGGACAGTTCTTGACATTCCTTTGACCGCTAGACGATAGACGGGAACTCTCTATGGTTTGACGAACACGTGGTCAACATCTCTGACAGCGCCCTATCGGACATGTCTCAATTCTAACAAAGCCAGTTCTCAAAATGAATAATGGCATATTTTGCGAGAATAGCATCATGCTTCAGTAGCATGGCTAAATCAGCTTGGTAACAATAACAGCTTTCGCGGCGAAAGAAAGAAAGCGATTATGTTTGTCGCAACCGATTTACCATGAAAAGACAAGTGGTAAGGCACCAGCAGGCGAGTCTACTTTATTGGAGGGATGCAACTAATCTTCCAGATCGTTGCAAGGTAATATAAAATGTGGACTTTGTCTTACTGAAGTATTAATCTTCATGTAAGCAGCAACTAATATTATTGTTATTCTTATATTTTCTCAAGGTCATCAATATAGCTTGGAAAATGTAGTAATCCAACAATATAAATCCCCAAACGGTATTGGGTGGACGGCGTCCTCAAAACAGTCACAGCAAATTGCTTGACGCGTGACAAATTAGAGACCGTACCAAGTTCTTCGTAAAAGACAGGCAAAGTACATCAGCTTGTAACTTTCGGCTCAAGTGAAAACTCTGTTGCACCGATGTTAGGGTGGCTCGAATAAAAAAAAATCTATCACCCTATTGCTTTTTGAAAACTTCTCAAGAATAACTTATTGGAATGTATGTCATGCATGTAGTGGGGTCTCTTTTTTACCTCAGTGATAACTATTGATGAGACAAATTACTGCCATGACCGTCAAAGTTATCTGGCATCTGGCCTCTATACCACTCGACAAAAGCACACGTCACATTCCTTCTTTCCTCGACCAGTCAGCAAATTCCTACGCCGCCTACGGCAATCAAATAGGCTTACCCTCTATCGAAAATAGGGCATCAGTTGCAAGAGTAGCAACATCGTTCCCTCAAACACCTAATAAAATTGATGTCATTGCGGAGAAAATGTCGTAACGGCATTGTCAACAGGCAGACCTGATGTCATCTTTCCCTGACAACCAGTGATTCGTAATATGTTGCGACGAACGAGACGCAAGCGGCTCTTTCCGCTTGTCGTGTCGTGCGTTGCGCCGCTGCAAGACAGATTCTGGCAAAATCTGATACCATAAATAAAATCCCGCTATAGTGCAGTGAGGCTGGTAAGCATTTAGGGCAAACAGTGCCCTTTTGCGGGGATAAAAGTTATTTTTATTGATTTTATATGCAAATGACTTCTATAAGATAGGAGTGACATTTATCACTTTGGTGTACATTTTCAATAAGTATTAATATGTACCAGCACAAGACTATCTTAGCACTAAAGATGTCCTCAAACATAATGTCCTGGGCATATTCTTGATTTTGGTTAGGCTAAGGGTACGATAAGGATTAAATTTAATGTCAGAGGTAAGAGTTAGGGTTAGTGGTACACCATCCCAGAATTTTAAATTAAAGGGAAACAGTCGTCGGAACTGCGCCTGTGCGAGTTTCTTGTTTACAAACAATGTATTTCGTGCACAATATCTAGATACGCCTCATCATCATAGCTGCAACATTTAAATTATACGATGTAGATTATGACAGATGTTTAACTTTCATCAATCATCATCGTACCTTGGATACAGTGTTAACATTGGTGGTATGGGTCCCATGCGACCTTTGAGCGCAGTTTCAACGACTGTATCCCTTTAATAGCAATCGTACCCATTCGTTATCCAAAATCGTAGGTCAAATGTCGTTTTACTATTGAACAGTTACTCAGCATTCACAAATATTAGTTAGGGAGCTGAAGGAATTCAGAGCGTTAGGGGTAGTAGAGGGGGATGTCAAAGTTTTGCTATGCGTATAAGGGGGGGGACCTGGAAATGTTTTGGTTACTTATTATTTTTTACATTTTCAGATTCCATAGTTTGGTGACTTATTCAATGAAAAATGAATAACATTTTTATGTCATCCAATGGTTCTAATGTTAGTAATAATTAAACAAAATCTAGAACCACTTTGTTGCATTTCATGATTGCTATTTCGCAAAAGTCTAAAACGGTATGAATGCCGTATTTTCATAAGGAAAACAACAAGTAGGCCTTGTGACGGGGCAGAAACTGCAACTGTTGATAATATTTTCATATTTCTATGCAATGTTTCAATTATAGTTTCTTTCTGTCTCATTACAGCATGCTGAAACAATATTCAGTCCGTCAACAAAGCCTGTATGCTGAAACACAAAATTCATTCCGCCAACAAAGCCTGTGTTTGTACTGTATATGCCATTAGTGATAATTGAATTGGAGTCAACACTGAAAGTCCGTACACATACACAGGCTGTGTTGGTGAACTGAATACTAGACAGTTCAACATGCTGTAAAGAGAACAAAAACGCAGTTTTATAAATTGAACAAAAATATTGTCAAAATTACCAAAGTAACAACTGCCCTGCTACTACCTACATACAGTGTCACTGTCACTGCATACCGTCAGTGACATTGACAGAGATAGCTCTGACTCTGATGCAGTTGAAGAAGAGTTGGGGTCATGTGACGCTCATGACAGTGAAACATGTGCACAAACCAGGCCAGAGAGCAACGCATGGAAGACCAGAAGAATTGACAGTCACATGTTTCAATAGACAATTGACATATGTGTGGACTGTTAACAAAAATGTTGACTATGGTACACAAAAAGAGTGCATCTTCTTGAATGAAATAGTACTGATTACTTCTCTTCCCATATGGCTACCTGTATTTGTCATTTTATAATGAATTATATATCGACATTTCGATGTATATGAAATGCAACTGACAGTAACATAAGCGTAAGTAACACATATGTATATTGTGGTGATAGGCTGAATACTGACAAGAGTTTGAAGTTAATACAAAACAGCGAAAAATACTGAAGAGTATCAAAATTTTATATTTGTAATATTGTTGGCTTAATGGTGTATGATCAGACAAATTGAAGCTATTGTTATACTTATGCATCAGAGATTTTTGAATTCTACTATATTAGAATAATCAAATATTGAAGAAAATTGATGCGGTCACCATATTAATTTTCTACAAAAGTACGATAAAAAAGTCAGTTTTTCAGGAAAACAACTGACAATCAATATTAAAAACATCCATTTCAAGTTCACGCAGCGCAGATAATGTTTACATTCTCATCGTACAATAACACAAAAGTAAAACTTTGAACAGTAAAGATTGTAATTTAAAAGAAAAACTGTGTGAATAAATGATTTTTTTTAATTTTCACCAAATTTGCCATAATTACACCCAAACTTACACAGATTATAAGATTTGTTTGATTGAATATTTCAACTTTCAAGTATTGTCAATTTTGAAAAGCTTTTAAGTAGCATCTATAGGTCATATATGTCTTATATTTTTTTATAAAAATCTTTCTTCGGTAGGTCACCATGCTAATTTTTCACTATTTGGCAAAGTTTATAGCAAGGAATTCACAATTTTCATACTCTCTCAAGATCCTCATTTTGGGTACTCTTCAGCGGGTTCCATTGACCCGACCAGATTTGGATTAACTGAAGTTGGCTGAAACTGATAAAATGCAAAAAGTCCACTGATGCATTTAAAAAATGTATCAATTTAAGAACTTGCCTTAGGAATATGGCTCTACAAACTACTGACAACATTGCTATAAGCTTAATCACTACAGAATATTCATGTTTTCATCAAAACAAATGTAGTATCGAACTTCGAGAAGAAGTGCGCAATAAATGTTTATTTATTCCGCGAGTACATTCTCTCAAAAATATACGGCCATATCATAAATGGGGCGACTTGAAAAATTTTGATCATATATAGGAGGGATCTGAAATTATTTTGAGGGTATTAGGGGAACTGAAAAAATGAGATTTAATTCGGGATTCCTCCAGCCCCCTCACCATTACTTGTGGACGCAGCCTTATAGCATGGATAGGACAAACACATTACAACACACAACAAAGTACTGGTGCACACAATACAGTCAGTGTATAAATGCTAACCCTAACCGTAGCCCCTGGCAGTAACTTTGACCCTAACCCTAAGCCCTAACCCTAACCCGATTCAAGAATGTGCCAGTGACATGTTGGACATTCTTCAGTCACACAATATTCATGTGCTACGGTACCATGGAGGTGCTAGCTAGTACCTCCATTTTTATGTGTATTGAGAATGCAGACACACATTGATAGTACCATTATTTATCAGGTTTTGGGCAACACGTATGATTGACACAGCATTGAGTCACTCAGTGTGATTCAGCCTATCTCAACCTGTTGGGCCATTGCATTTGTAGAGCGCGTGGTATGGAAGACAATGTACCCGCGTTCATAGCACCACGTGATCTAGTATTCAGAAAGAAAGTTGCCGGAAGATATTATTGAATAAAATAACCAATATACTTGTAATGCATCGTTGTCGTGACGAAGCATGTATTCACCTCGAAGATGGAAATGATTTTATTCATTTCCCAGGGCAAAGCTGTCTGCCTACAACCGTAACTAAAATAAATTGGATTGCTCGAAACAATCAAACAATCTCATAAATACAGAAAAATGTCGTGCTGGTGGAAAGAATACCAATTGTCACAACATCAATGAGCTTCAGTGTAGCTTGAAGATTTTGCTATTTTTGAAAGACTTAGTCTCACAGGAGTTGACGAAGGAGAACATTGTGTGATCAAGTCGCGATCAAAAACTCCAACCATCTGTTGCACTATGGTAAGTCTATAATTTATCGGGGTTCTTGTTGTTAGTGTCCTGGTACGCGTTTGGAGATTTCGTCACTTCGCTATTTTGGTGTTCACTGGCAACTACTGACACTCGTCTGTGCGGAGACTTGTGATAGTTGACCTTTCCCCTAGTCCGCGTAAGTTGACCTCAAAAGGGAAAAGCACATTGCACTAATGTTATTGGCGATCATCTATCAACGGTTAGGAAGGCCGTGTCCATGTGCCATCGTTCACTTTGGCAGAGAACGAATCAAAGATGAAGACAACGATAAAAATCGACGACAACATTGTGTTTTCACCGATAAGACTTAACGCTGAAATGATTTTATATACGAATCGTCGGTTGGGTTCTACAGGGCACGAAATCGCGAATGTTCGTCGAAATGTGTTGGTAGTTGAAAATCTTGTGATTGCGGCTGTTCCAAACGTCATTATTACCAACGCGTTTGATTAGGCAACATTTGAGTGGAAATTTGTTCCTTCATGCCGGAAATAGGGCGACTGTTTTATGCCAGTTCGGTTGGTGAAGAAATTCTTGTGATTTCACAAAGGGCGACCTTATCATCAAATGCCGGTAAATCTGAGGGCAAGTTGAACTTCATCATCAGTGAGTCAGGCGTACTATTTTCAGGATGATTTGTCATATCACAATGGCTATCGCTGTTAACGCTACTGTTTTTCAGCTAAGGACTTCAATATGCGACACCGTCGGTGGTAAGCTGAGAGTGAACGCGTGATCGAGTCCGATCGCATTTCGGTCTAAAGTAAAAGTAAGTCAATACGAACCTGAAACTTGAAATCGCACACTTTAGTAGGAAAGACAAAATCACATGCTGATTTGAAGGCAATGGGGAACTTTTGTTGTGGGGCCAGGGGAGACCAGGGAGCTTTGACTGTGGAAAGGGGAGACGATATAATATTTGATGGGAGGGGTAGCTTTTTAAAATTGTGGCGGAAGGGAGTTGCGAACAACTTTTACTTTTCCCGCCAATATTTTGTTTTGCCCATAGTTATTTTATTAAGATGCTATATTTATACTTCAAAACAGTGAAGGTACCTTTCGTTGAAATTTCTTGAAATAGGTTGGTTGCATGGCTGCCCCCGGGGATTGTACATGTGATTTCTACTGTTCAACAACACAAAAAGAGGCGATCTGCAAGAATCACAGTACTTTTGTTGAGTGACCTTGATATATGTGTTCGTTGTCAGACGTGTGATCACGAACGCTGGTTTGCCGTCCATGTTCAGACAGAACATTGGTCAGGAGTGGAGTCTCGCGCCCTCGAACTTACATTGCTATGGTGTAGGAGCTACTTTTAGAGATAAGATGGATATTTCTGCATTGTTAGCGTGGTTTTTATGCCCGAATCCAAAATATTGTTGTCGCAACCACCTGCGTGATTTATATAACAACAGCGTGTCAACATCAGAGGTTCAGCAGTAGATCGCTACGCTTGGGTGTGTAAAAAAGACGTTTCATTTTAGTCAGTGGTAGTCAGATATGAAGTTTGTGAACGGCGATGTGAGCTTTCGTGAAAATATCTCGCTCGGAGCGCACCTGACAATAGCTACGGTAGAGTATCTCGCAGTGGATGTATGGCGGGAAGACTGATAAACATCGTGTGCCCAAGTTTTCTGTTCTGCGATTGGTCACAGACAAGGAGAAAGGTATTGTCTGTGGATTGGTCAATGCAAGAATTGCGTGTCTCGCGTTGCATGTAGGGAATAAGCACATTACCCAATGGGCTCGACAACCTGCATTTGGAGGTGTGGCCGGTACCATTGATTTGATTGACTATTGTCTGGTTATTGGCATGAACGACATCGCGTGAGAAACCATCTTTTTAATAGGTGGGTTCACCCCTTATGGCCTGAATGAAAATTTATATTTGTCATCATGTGAAAATATTCTACAATTGTTTGATAATTTTTGTAATTTATATAAATATTGTCAAAATAATTATATATCAGAAAAAATCAACTGTCTTGAAATTATGAATGATACCGAAAGACCTTATTTTTCGCCCTGGATTGTATTTAGGATTTCAGACTTAAAGGTACGGGGTGTCAAAGAGAGGTCCTGTCAACCCTCTGAAAAATGTACCCTCCATTTCTTTGTGAAATTAGGTCACCAGCCGAGCAGGCGGGACTCCGTGTTGTACCCGCGTAAACGATCGTACAAGCCTTGCCAAACGTGACACTTGCAGCTCTCCCAATCACCGTCGACCCAAAGACCAGGATTATGCCACAAAATTGACAACAAATTTCATATTTTGCCCGGTAATCACACACGTGAATGCGCTCCATTTCTGCTGACGATCGCGTACCAAGTGACCTACAGGACCTAGTTAGTTTTGTTTTACGTTTATATAGAAACTGACGTACGTTTAATCTGCACAGTTTGGCAATCCTGGCTTTGGACCAAAAATTACAAGTTTTAAAAGCTGAGTTTGTTTCAAATCAAGTAATTTTAGCCACCCGATTGACAAGTGATAAAATTACATTCTAAAATATGTATATATTGCCAACAAATTATTTGAAAATATTCTTCAGACCTACAGTCGGTACTTACGATCCCCCAAATAGTAAAAATATACCTTATTTATGAGATAACCGCAACTTTACTGTTGCAGTATCTCTGGCTTTTTTGGTGTAATGAAAGACGCACTGATCTTGAAAGACGCAATTGTTGCTGATATTACCCGTCATGCAATGGTACTGGAAAAGCCCGGTTGTCGTGCAGACCCTACCGTCGCACTCACTGATCACATTAGTCCTCCACAATGGAACAGGAGTCGGTGTACGTGCTAAAATTGTCGCCAGAGGAAACCGAGAAGCTCTGTCGTGGCGTGAACCTCATAAGGCGGGCAGAGAATGAATCGTTTGTGGTCTTTAAGGACGACATCGAATACAAAGCGTGTCGGAATAAATGCAAGCACCAGGGAGGCACTTTTGTCAAAGACATCGAGGATGTTGATTCCAGGTAAGACACAACAGGTGTGAAACAAATTTCAATTTCAAATCCCGAATGCTAATAACCCGCTGAAACCTATGTTGAATATATTATCTTAACATTCAAGTATGTTCAGGGTATGAATCTAGTGAATTTACCTCGCGGTTCGATCCGTTCTTACAAGCACTTTGATATTTTCTGACGGATTGAGCATAACGTAAACACACATTCATATGAAAGCTTATTAATCATGAAATGTGATGCGCTGCCGTATGCAATTCATTATTCCTTATTGAAAGCTTCATTAGGCATTATGCATCTCTAAACTGAAAATTTCACTGATTTTAGCTCCAGTTTTCCCCAGAGAAACTTTTAACCACTCTCTTCCAAATCTTTTGATGGTCGGGAATAAAATCATTGGTCACTGTGCGAATTAAGGTACTACGGATCGAAGCAAATTACCTATTACCTACATTTTAAATTAAAAATGGCCACCACCCCTATGTTATATCGGGGAGAATAAGATATCGGATTTTCACATTCTTAACCACGGCTCCACGTGCAAATATGAAAGAACGGGGCTTATACATGAGTTTAGAGGGCAGACACGATTTGATGCGGTAGGTGGATGGTAGAATGGGTATTTAGTCTCCTAGCCTTGCTAAGATATAACAACAGCTGCACCAAAACGAAAGATCGTTGTGATTTCAGAGAATTGTTTCCCTTAAAGGGCAACATTGCTGTTTCCCGAATGCAGATCACGTGGTTTAGGCCGTGATTTGACAAGTAGTCATCTCTTGCTGCCCGTGTCATGTTTGGTCAAAAGGGAAAATCGATTAGTCGGTCAAGTAGAAAACTTTTTTGAAGGCAGGCCATCTGTAATGGTTTACTGTGGTAAAAGCAGAAATACTTTAAGGTAGAACGCACCTCGAGGACAGACATTCGGACTCTCAAACTTTTACAATTCTCTTCTGATATACCACATGTGGGGGTTCATTTTAAACCTCTTGGTGAAAGAAAACTTTTCACCGGCTTATTTTTTCGAAATTTGAAAATTTTTATTTTTCTCCATAGAGTTAACACAGGGATGGCGGCCATTTTGAATTTCTAATATCGGTAAA
Source organism: Ptychodera flava (assembly GCA_001465055.1). Lineage (NCBI taxonomy): Eukaryota > Metazoa > Hemichordata > Enteropneusta > Ptychoderidae > Ptychodera > Ptychodera flava. The sequence goes on from LD357763.1 coordinate 52,447, forward strand.
TCTTGGGTAATTTGTTTCTCTGGTATCAAAATTTGCATGGTGACCCCCTATTTTTATTCTTGATTTTGAAAGAGAATGCTTAAAAGATTCCTTGAGGAAAGTTAGAGCAAAAGTTTATGTCTTTCACTTTCGAGGTGCATACTACCTTAAAAGAGAGCCCGCATTGCGTCCTGGGCTTTTTCCTGGCATAAGATTCTACGAACGGTACACGTTTTGTAATTATACCTTTAGACAAACTGAAAGTCACAATATGACCAGCATGCGTTCAGGAAATACTGAACAATGTCACTAGTAAGTACCAAAGTCACGACTTGAGATAAATGCATTACGGGTACTCCGATAAGGAAGTGCCGCTGTCATTATAACCGGCGATACGGTCAGACACTTCGAATTCGCAGCTAGAAATAGCATAATGGCGACATTAACAGTACAGGCGTTTTCCTAAATAAAATGGCATTTGAGAGATCTCAATGTAATTTGAATTTCCCTTCGATATTTGGACTTGATAACCGAATCTATTTATTCCATAAAGAAGAAGTTTTGGTTTTGTAAATATTTTTCTTATTTTGTTACTTTTTGTTTTGTTGTTGGCTTGTTCAACTTGACGCAGTGTTTCTTTTGAGTTTTTTGAAGAACCCGGAAATAGGACTTCACCCCGTAGGATTTCCGAATACATATATTGTTCGTCTACATTCCGTGCAAACTTACCTATCAATTTGATAACAACACAATAGTAAGTTAGATGTGGATAAGTATGAATATTCAGGCTATCAATTCGTAGTATATGCTATGACAGGCCCGGAAGGTAGAAAGTACCAGACTCTACTTGATTTCAACTCATTTCAATTCAAAAGACGCCGGAAAAGTTGGTCAAAACGAGTCCAAGCAAGTCTTAGACAGGACAGGTCAAGATTTGTAAACTTTAGGACATGAAACCATTGCTGACGACAATCCTACTTGACTACGTTTCTTATGGTTACTGCTGGAGGTCAGAAGGGAAGCGCACTTTGATTCTGTATGAAAATATCCCCTTTGAAACAAACTCCGGAGTAAAGTGTTTTTGCGTCATTGAAGCTAGGAAGCCCGTCGTAATCATCGACATTCTATTATTGTTCGACAACCTGTGCTTCAAACTATGATGAAAAGTCGCCATTATTGAGACTTTACATTTTGTCCAGTTGTTGTTGATCCGCGTGCAATGACCAGTGAACTTAACTTCGTGAACCAGTGAACCATATTCTGAAACCATTTATTTGTTTGGCATCCTATGCTCGTTAATTTTGACAAATCTAGTACGTCCACTATTACCGTGAGCTATCCAGCTTTCTTCATGGATAGATTTTTTTGTGTTAGAGATGCTGATATTGAATTGCTTCCTTTTTTTTACTTCTACTATGGGATTTGTCGTTGAACTGTCTCTGATTCTTTGATTCTGTCTTCTTGATCATTTATCTATGTATCTATCTATCTATCTATCTATCTATCTATCTATCTATCTATCTATCTATCTCGTGTTCTTGGACGAGTTGTTTTAGGACGGTGGGACTTCCGCCTATCTGCTATAAATGGAAAGCCCCACTAGCTGTAAATCTTACTATTCTGTCCTGGTTTTCTCTGAATTCTACCCTCTGAAGGGATACGGGATTTTACTACTGTGTAACATTGGGAATTAAACATTTGACAAGTAAATTCAAATTTTACGGTCATTTTGATTTCCCGCCATTTTCAAAATTAGGTAATATTACAAAGGAAACAGATACAATGTCACAGTTGAAAACATCCACCCCTATACATTACATCGGACCACTCTGTGCAGTTTACATGAAGATTTCAGTGCAGATATGCAGAGTATCCATGGTTTTTGCTATATTTGCATGGTCTGGCGATTTAATCAGAGGGCGCGCATAAAATCGCAGTGAAAATTTGAAAATTGCACATACAGTCTCAGCGGGTAGTTAATGATAACTTAGATGTATACATACACCTAAATTTACATTCCCAAACAATTATTTTAGTTTGAAAATAAAATCATAAATTAAAATAATGCTAAAAGATACACCTAGTGGGGCTTTAAATGGGCAAAACATTGTAAGGGATAATTGTACCCTTGGTATTTCAAAAACCTGCTTTACAAATTCATGCGGTTATTGCTGGTTTTTTATTTTCTATTCAATATTTGCCAACACCAATGTTTTCACAAGGCGCCTTGGATTATCATTCTATTTCCTTGTGGTCGCAATGCTGCTGTTTTCTCCTCATTTTGTTTGAAATTGCGAAGGCCCCATCCTTCTACTAGCAACTTACGGCTAGTTCATGCATGGGTGTCATTAATTTTGTGCTCATGAGTTGAAGTCTAGTATCTGACTCTGCAAATGACACAACGCTGCATGTCACAAGGAACATCGAAATATAGGTAATGACCCATTTAACATACACCCATGCATTGAAGTTTACCAGTAACTGTATTCGGTAATGTAGTGTGCTGTGGTCTTTTACTAATAAGTCTACGCCACGCTGGCAACTAATTCTGTGTTTCAAATTTAACAATAGGAATAATAAAATTTGAAACGCTGCCATTAGTGTACATCAGGGGTTTCATTAAGTTTTGAAGTAGGGGGCCAGAATGGAAAAGTAGGTGGCTTGCAGCTGCCATGACCATAAAGCGGTCGTCGTTGGGGGAGGGTCCGGGGGGTGTTCCCCCTCCCGGCCGAAAGGCCGGAAACCCCGGCTGAAAAATGAGCTAAAATTCACTTTTTACAGCTCGCAGTTACTTGAATTTCTAGTATTTTCAGGAGAATTGTCAGCAGTGTTCCAGGGCAATTTGTGTTCATATCATAAAAGCCATTTTCCTGGGAGATTAGGCCTAAATATGGTAATTCATAATTAAAAATGATAAAATGTGGTAATGTTGACGATATTTTGAACACAGAAAACAAGTCTTTAGAGCCTCTATGCTTTTAGGAGGTAAACTATAATAATTCACAATTATTAATGATATAAATTTGATATGTAGATGATATTATACAGTGTTACATCTAGACAGGGGGATAGGGGATTCCACCTCTGTTGAAATGTTGGCAACCCCAATGAATTTGTCAAGGGGACCACTCCCCCTTACATGAAATGGTGCCAGTCACACCTTAGAGGTACAAGTAGAACACATGAACTGGTGAAATGCCCCTGAAATTTTCTGGTAAAGGGGGAAAATCCCCCTTGTTGATGCCATCCTGGATGAAACACATTTTAAGCACAGTAAATGAGAAACTTTTCATTAAAGATCCATTAACTGTAACTTTGGTCATTTTTAAAATTTTGTTTGTTCTGTGTATCATCTGCAGTTTCTGGTTTGAATCTCTGAACCATGGAGAAATTCCTAATATTTAGCTCATAATTATACCCTATATGAGTATAATCTGCATTGTTATTGTTCAAATTTTGTATTCAGGTCCGGACTAGAATACATTTATCAACAATAACAATGGTCATCTCACGTACACAGGCTGTGTTGGCAAGAAGGGCACCGGGCATTAGGCATGATGGTCGGATTATAGTAAATTCTGTAGTTGATACATTGAAACAGAGTAGTCAAAAGATACAGCTAATGTCCCTTTAATATATAATATTATGCTTAAGATTAAGAACCATGATGTTTGGTATGAAAATCTGCAGATGAAGAACTTTTATACCACTGGGGAGGTAAACAGGATAATTTATATAACAATAATGATAAAAACTGACAATCATTACCATATTTCGCAAATAGAAACAAAGACCTTTAAGGTTATTTGACTATGCAAAGTAAGAACCTTGATATAGGATATGAAAATAAGTACGTTCAGAAACTCACATTTGGATTTAACCTGACGACCATTTTTGAAGTGAATTTAGAGGTTTGATCGTATTTTAACCACTCTGGGCGACATTCTTATTGGCTTCGATAGACCGAAAAGCAGTACATATCATACGTCCAGCTGGTTATGTACCTTCACATTTAGGCCCCTAAGCCTACCGCAGTGCAACGCACGTCTGACCGGCTTGCTAAAATTCGAACTGTAATCGGGGAGTTTTTTCGTGAGAAAAAAACAGGTCATTGCCTTCGAAAACAGTTTAAATCCACGTAATTATCCTTCTCTTGTTTCTTGGTCCACTTCAAAACCGAGGATCGTACAGCGAAGCCTGACCTTGCGATCGCTTCCGTCTTCATTTGTTCATCGACCATTTCGAGTCGAGCTAACGACGGCCGACAGGTTTAGTATGCCCGTTTTCATTGGCGTATATAAAAGTCACCACATAGGAATCAGCAATTCAGGTAGCCAATAGAATCGTCCGTTGCAATTCCGATTTTTTATTGCGGCAGTATACGCAAGACCGTGCTCCATCGTAGTACAAGGTGATCGTAGTAGTCGCTCGTCTTCTAAATTTTGTTTCACATAAAAGCCGTTGAAAAGTTTGATTACACAGCTTGTGAAACCTGTGTGTATCATTCCAGAAGGTACAAAATATTTTAGCTATGAAAGAGTTCAAATTTCCGAAAAAGTAGCGGGCGAAATCGTGAGAGTAACCGGTCAATTTCGCCGGCTGCCGGCTCTTAATGAAACCCCATGTACATGCATAATATATTAAGCAAGACCGATCACTTTGTATTATTAACCTTTAGTATATCGCTAATAAATATTTTCCGCGCCGCTTCTAAATTATGACGCAATGTTTTTTTTTTCCTTCAGTAACGAACACACTTTTATGACATTTTATGTTTATTACTGCGACTGTCAACGACGTTGGACTTTATTTCGTTGCCGCCGGAGCTATATAGATACTGAAGAAAATTTCCTCATAAATATAGGTATAATATTGGAAATATTGTGTCTCGGGACGGCACAAGTAATACTTTGAGTTCTTGAGTACGTTCAGATGGTCAAAACAATTAGCCGTTATCACGCTATCACTTCAAGGTCACCTATGCTATATTCACAAATATTTCCCTCGAAATCAAGGAGACATACTGTAGGGTTGTCAATATATTCTCCCCTTCTTCAAACACATCCAGACATTCGTCGAGATTAAAGGGACAAAGTCGGCCATTTTTCGTAAATTTTATCTGATACGAGATACTCCCTATATATTGTTTGACATGTTGAAATATACTGAATGAATGGGTGACAATGCATGTATATTTGACCCCGTTTTTAGACACTATAAATGAAACCATCACAGAAATGTATTGGTCATGACCATTAATTCATTTTCGCGATGATGACAACAAACTTTCACAATGACGAATAGACACAAGAATAGAATTCCAAATTTTCGTGGCTCGAAAAGCAAACGACCTTTGACCCATGGTAGTCCTGAACCTTGGTGGGTAAAGGTCACCAGCGCTAACACTTCTAGTATTTAAACGATTCATTTCAGAAAGAGGTCGGAAAAGATCTCTACTATAGCTGGGTGCTAGGTCAATAAGAGCTTTGAAAGACATAATAGCCGTGAAGTACACAATGCGAAAATCAACTGGTAACCAATGCAAACTGATAAGCAGAGTTCGAGAGGAAAATGTCATGTCCACACCAAGAATGACTCTGCCAGCTCTTTTCTGAAGTTTATACAAACATTGCAGATTTGTCTTAGACGTATTACCCCATACAATACAGCAGTAATCAATCAAAGAAAGAAACAAAGCATTATAAACCAATAAAAGTACATTTCTTTGGCAAGTAGCGCGAAGTCGTCTAAGAACTTCTTCTGGTCGAAAGCTTTTTACAGAGATCATTTATGTCGTCGTCCCAACTTAAAGTGTTGTCTATTTGTACACCAAGTAGTTTGTGGCTAGTAACATCGTCTATTCTAGTGTTATTAATATGGATATAAAACACAATGTCAGAGTCAAAAAAACTTTGATTTTGGGGGAAGATGCAACAACCATACACTTTGTTTTTGTAGTATTGATAGCCATGTTATTGTTATGGACCCAATTTGAAACTGGAAGAAGATCTCCGTTCATACGATTTTCAATGTGATTATATCAATACCTGAAACACACATGGTCTGGTCATCAGCAAACATATTTAAACTTCCCGAATTGAGACAAAGCGGAAGATCATTAATAAACATTAGGAATAAGAGGGGGCCTAAAATAGAACCTTGAGGAGCTCCACTTGCCATCGGCATAACATCAGAGTGTGCTCCCATGTAAGTGACAAATTGTCTACGTCCTGAAAGGTAGGAACGGAACAAACTATGTTTGTAATGGATCAAATGTCACTTGCTTCTCAGGAACTCATTTAACATGGAAGTTGTTGTCCCTTTGTGTTCGTCACGGTAATTTTGCAGCCCGAATGAACTTTGGATTCCAGGTGTTGAAAGTCTTTTCTATTCATTGCCTGATGAACAAATATTTTCATGTGTCATTGTTTGATTCAATAACAATTTCCAGTCATTCATTAAAGAAGTAACGAAAGGCACCAATGAAAAGTTCGCGCTTGAATAATCCTGTTTCTTTGAAAACGCTGCAGGAAAATAGACATTAATAATACCGAAGAGTGAAACGTACACTGGCTTACAAGATGCTTTAGACTCGGTTTTAATTTTATTTGATAGCATTTTACTTCTTGCTCATTAATAATAAGGTTCGCTCCCATGTCTGGCGGTTTTGGCCTTACTTGTTTTTAACAGTTATACACTCTCATCAACCCGAGAATTGTGCTTCCAAACTTGTAATCTAACTAAGGCTGCTGTACGAAACTATGAAAGAAGACATGCAAGCCAATACTGAATCTTTTGTTGGTTACTTGAACATGGCTGTCCCGCATTGCAACTAGATATGTCCTTTTAACCAGAGTCCCTCCACCACACTCGGTGTGTGGAGGGACTGTATTACAATGTCAATGAGTCTCCTGCTCCATTTTAGCCGGTGTATTCGCACATATGAGATGTTGTCTTGCCGCTGTTGGTCTATGTGTGTCAGTGTATCAGTTTGTCTTTCTGTTTGTCATTCTGTCTGTTAACGCGAACATCAAGGACTGCTTAGGGAGGCTTCAGTTACTATGAGGGGGTGGACCGGAGGAATTGCGGGAGGGTCACATTTTACAGTTGAGACATCTAGTGGGCATGAGTTATAGTTAGGATGCAATTGCAAGAGGCGTTGTTCCCTACCTATTTATTATTATTATGTTATTATATGGAATAATATATACGCAATCGGCTACAAAACTGACCCTGAATATACAAGCGAATGATATGTTAGCACTTTCGTGTTGATTAGTGTAAGTTAGAATGAACCTTGGATACAGATATTCGGACTCTCACATAGCTCTGATACATTTCTGGTCCAACTGCTTGTGGGAGCTCTTTTTAAAGCTCTAACAGTAAGAAAATAATTACAGAGTTTCCGTTCATATGTCACTCAAAAATTTTATTGTCCCCATAGAGTTAACATATGAATGTCGGCCATTTTGAATTTCAAACACTGATAAATAATGTGTAATTTGTTTCCCTAGTACAAGACTTTGCAGGGTGAACCCTGATTTTGATTCTTAGTTGGTAAGAGAATGGTTGAAAGTCTTGTTTAGGAAAGTTTGAGTAAAAGTTTAAAGTCTTTCTCTATATAGGAGCATACTACCGTGACCTTAATGTTTACAGCTATAGTTGTTTTTAGGGTTTTTTGGTTTTGGTTTTTTTTTTGTGATAACGAACAGGTTGATTTGCACCTGAGAATATTTAGGATTAAAGGCACATGAGCTGCGACTTTTTGGCATTATTGTCAAGATTTTACTTTTACATTAAAATTAGTTCGTAGAAATGTCCTTACTCAGAGATGTTCACTCAAGTATAATTAGAGTCCACAAAGTGGGACTGCATGGGGAGGTTTTAGTAAGACAAATAATAAACGGGTGCCGCACCTAAATATATCCGCCTCCATACAACTACATGTCACATGATAAACAGCGTAAATGGTGTATGTACATATTTGAATCTTTGCAAATACAACCTGGTGCAACCCACTGAAGGGACGGGAAAGGGATTCAACCCAAATTGACAAAAAGTTCTCCGGCAATATTTTGAAAATGGCGAGAAATTTAATATGAACAAAAATCTGTTCAACTTCTTGCCTATTCTGCCACAAGCAAATGTTGTTGAGGCATAATGAATGACTATATTGTTCAATTTGCTGATTGCAATGAATATCTAAGAAAATTAGGGGTGCCTTGAGGTGGAAATATTTCGCAGAGTTGCAGCTCATGGGCCTTTAACACGTAAATGACGATATGTTGATGGGACTTACTTGTATCTAAAAACGTAAATGGTCAAATGGTCTAATGATTTTTCCTAACAATACTTTGGCTAGAAATATATTATGCCTTACTATTGATGGGCGTGACATACGTTCCAAGGTGTAATTCACATGTGCAATATGTATTCTGAATGAGAGTGGTTTCTTCAAGGACAACCACAGTCGCAAAGCTATACTGAGCAGGCAGTAGATCTTCAATCAGTGGCGAATTCCAACAATGTCTCGTTAACACGAAAGCATAAACTTAATCATAGCTATGCGAGACACACTTACACCTCAAGAAACTACAGCAAAGTAAAGACAGTTTAACTGAACTATAAGGAAGTTTTTTTTTCTCCCAGAAATATGTTGTTCACTGTGGTCGACTCATTAGCATTCCCGAATTGGGATGTAAAATCTATATGTGTCCTTGAAATAAATCTTTCAAATGGACGTAACCTGTTTGGATCGTTTTTCCAAGCATTAGTAAGGGAATCGTTAGAGTACTAGCCGAAGGCACCAGGAAACCTCTTTAGCTTGTATCTAAAATGTCTGTGACTGTTCATTATGTTGACACGGGCCTCTTCCTGGTGTATAAAAACGAGGTCTCAGGCCAATACATTTATAGCCACTCGTGGTACGGACAGTGTGGACTGTGATTGACACGCGTACAGCAGACGACAAAAAGTCACTAATCTCAGAGAAATCAAGAGTTAGACTCTTATATACGATTTTAGCTGTCTGAGAAATGACATAGACTATTTGACAACAGGAAAATATAGACTTTCAATTTACAAAGCTCTGGTATATTGCTGTAGCACTCCATACACTAGCAATCATGAGAAATTGTTTTTATTCTGTGGGCCAGTTTTGAAACACGAATCAGAGTTTACGTTTCTTGTCGCGTGCCCCTCATGTCACAAGTTTAGACAAGTTCAAACTCGCATTGAAATTGAAGACGAGACGAGCACATTCCTATTTACCGGCTTCCATTCTTCAGATTGTTGATCCTGTGTGGCGTGTCGTCAAGGCAGCGGGTGTGACTGTCTACAATGGCTGCTAAACTGGTAACTTTCCTCGTCCGACTGCCACGCTCAGCGTCACGTTGTATCTTACAGTTTCAAATCACGAAAGGTAAAATTTGGATTCGCGCAACGATCGCTCCAATACATTTGAATTGCAAAAAGATTAGGCGACGTCATGTAATATGTAAATTTGTTCGATATCAATATTTTCTTAGTTTTATTATGGTTTGACCCCAGTAACCTTTCGATAAACCCTTTTCTAGTTTGACCTTACGTTACGTTACCAGGTTAAAGCAGACGTAGAGATGGCCGTTTTTCCTTGTTACTTGTTGTTGTTACCCGCTGGTCGCGACTAGCAGCTCACGATAGCTTAAAACGTCACCACCTATCTATTATTGTAATTTGACATCTAGCTTTCCGAAGCACTTCTTTCTAAATTGACCTTTATGTTGCTGACAAGAAGACCGCCATTGTTTACATCCAGTGGACCCAATATAGATCAGGGCGGCCGTATGAATGATTAGTTTGTAGTCTTTCAAAGTACTAATGTCGAGTGTGGTCGTTATTCTTCAGGAAAGAAGGAATAGTTTACACTTTCTGAACCCATACAGGTCAGGGGAGATCATCTTCAACCATTCACTTGTGCCAGGTGAACCTAACAAGTTCGACCACTTAGTAAAACGGAGACTCACCGTTACTCAATTGACCTTGTGTGAAATATTTGAACTTCGATGCAAGTATACGTATTGTGTGAATGGCTGTTGCACGTTTATTGCAACACATCAGATGAAACTGTGAATGCCTCTTCAAAACACATGATTCAGGGCGGGGTTTCATAATCACGTTGTAAAGTTCTGTCTACTGCATACAATCGAATATATGTCCATACCGATGGATGCCAAGAGTGGGACTATTTCTTGCCTTATTTAAGGGACAATGTCGTCCTTTTTCCAAATTTTGCATGACCTTCGTTTGGTATTAAAAGTAGTTTGTGCCTTTTATATAAATAAGTATAGCCGAGTTTTCTTGCTCACTGAGATGAGCTGCCGCATCGGCTGTCGTTTTTCTTTCAAAAATATGTTGGTCACCTCGGTCAGCTCTTAAGTATTCCCGGATTAGGATGCAAAATGAAAGTAATGGTTACTAGCATGTACCACGACATGTAACATCCATACTTGTCGTGGAAAAAAATAATTAATATGAGCCTAACCTCTTTGGATCATTTTTAAGACAAAAGTGAAGGAGCAGTTAGAGTAATGGCCGAAGGCAACAAGACACCTTTTCAGCTCGTATCCGAATGTTCTTGACTGTCTACTATCTTGACACGGCCTCTTCCTGCTGTATACGAACGAGCTTTCGCGCCAATAACCACACAGCCACTCTTGGGTGCGGACTGTATGGACGGTGATCGACACGGCAGACGATAAAAAGTAACTAACTCAGAAAAACCAAGCGTTAGACTCTTATGTTGGATGTTAGCTGTCTTAGAGATCGCATAGACTATTTGAAAAAAAGGAACGCTCTTGACTGTCTGTCACTTTGCAAAACTCTGCTATATTGATGTAGCATTCCATGTCACACTAAAAATACAGAGAATTTGGACAGACTCTGGAATATGTTAAGAATAATATTATATGAAATAAATCAGTTATCAATTGTCAACTAATGCCGCGGTTTTTCTCAAGCTGTTTGACATTTAGCTTTCCGAAGTACATCTACCTAAATTTGTCTTTATGCTGCCGACAAGCAGAAATAATTTACATACCAGGGACCGAATAGAGACTAGGGCGGCTTTTTGAAAATTGAGTCTCGAGTCTTTCAAAGTACTCATGTCTAGTATAACCTTTATGTTTCAGAAAAATTATGGAAATTGTTTACACTCCGTGAAGCAACAAAGGTCTGGGCAGGGTCAACAGTAGGGCAGGGTCATCATGGCAGGGTCATTTTCGATCATTTTTCTCTAGCTTTAGACTCTTGTATAGGATTTTAACTGTCTAAGAAATCACATCGACCATTTGACAGCAGAACATAAAGACTTTGACTTTACAAAGCGCTGGTATATTGCTGCAGTACTCCATACACTAACAATCATGAAAAATTGTTTTTATTCTGTGGGCTAATTTTGATGCACAAATCAGAGTTTATGTTTCTTGTCGCGTCTTCCTTTTAAATCATCAAGGCAAAATTTAAATTCACGCAACAATCACGCCAATAAATTGTAATTGGAAAAATATTCTTGTTCCTGCTAGTCGCGACTACCAGCTACGAACGAGCTTTCGCGCCAATAACCACAAAGCCACTCTTGGGTGCGGATTGTATGGACGGTGATCGACACGGCAGACGATAAAAAGTAACTAACTCAGAAAAACCAAGCGTTAGACTCTTATGTTGGATGTTAGCTGTCTTAGAGATCGCATAGACTATTTGAAAAAAAGGAACGCTCTTGACTGTCTGTCACTTTGCAAAACTCTGCTATATTGATGTAGCATTCCATGTCACACTAGAAATACAGAGAATTTGGACAGACTCTGGAATATGTTAAGAATAATACTATATTAAAACAAATCAGTTATCAATTGTCAACTGATGAGGTTTTCTCAAGCTATCCTTGAGAAGATTTTGAAACATCGTTCAGTTTATCTTTCTTGTCGCGTGCTTTTCATGTCACCAGTTTAGACAAGTTCAAACTCGCATCGAAAATTTAGACAAGACGAGCACATCCCTGTTTACTGGCTTGCATTCTTCACATTGTTGAGCCTGTGTTTGGCGTGTCGTCAAGGCAGCGGTCGTGACTGTCTATATAACCACTCAACTACAGGCATTCCTCGGCTGACTGTCACGCAATATATCTTTCAAATCACAAAGGCAAAATTGAAATTCACGCAACGACCACTCAGATAAATTGCAATTAGAAAAATATTCTTGTTACCTGCTAGTTGCGACTATCTGCTTACGATAACAGCAAAGAGCAAGCAAAGTTTGAAATGTCGCCATCTCTACATCCGATTTTGTTCAGATTGGCCTTTACACTGTCGACGAAAAGGTAATAATTTACATACAGTCTGTTAACTCCAAACAGCTAGTCACAGCTCTTATTAGACATTTACCTTTCCGAAGTACATCTACCTAAATTTGTCTTTACGCTGCCGACAAGCAGAAATAATGTACATACCATGGACCGAATAGAGACCAGGGCGGCTTTGTGAGTATTGAGTCTCGAGTCTTTGAAAGTACTCAGTCTAGTGTAGCCATTATGTTTCAGAAAAGTTCTGGAAATTGTTTACACTCCGTGAAGCAACAAAGGTCATGGCAGGGTCAACAGGGCAGGGCAGGGTTATCATTGCAGGGTCATCTTCGATAATATATTTATAGCTTTAGACTCTTGTATAGGATTTTAACTGTCTAAGAAATCACATCGACCATTTGACAGCAGAACATATAGACTTTGACTTTACAAAGCGCTGGTATATTGCTGCAGTACTCCATACACTAGCAATCATGAAAAATTGTTTTTATTCTGTGGGCTTATTTTGATGCACAAATCAGAGTTTATGTTTCTTGTCGCGTCTTCCTTTTAAGTCACCAATTTAGACAAGTTCAAACTCGCTTCGAGAATGTAGACGGGACGATCACATTCCTATTTACCGGCTTCATTCTTCACATAAGTTGTTTAGCCTGTGTTTGGCATGTCGTCAAGGCAGCGGGTGTGACTAGTGACCTTCCTGGGCCGACTGTTACCTATCGCGTGTGTCTTTCAAATCATCAAGGCAAAATTCAAATTCACGCAACAATCACGCCAATAAACTGTAATTGGAAAAATATTCTTGTGTCTGCTACGACTACCAGCTTACGATAACAGCAAAGAGTCATGCACATTTTCGTGCGAACACCAGACTGTCCAAAACCCTGAAAACCCAATTCCGAGGCGATTGCCTGGTTAAAGTATATGCCACAGAGGAACATAGACTGTCTATGTTTCTCTGTGTATATATGCGAAGGAAGAAGAAAGCTTCTAAAAAAATGCAGTGAACTGTGAAAGTAATGAAAGACAGTAGTGGAAGACATTCAGCATTTTCACGTCAGCCAATCGCTAATTTGCATTTACCAATTAGTGAAATTAGACTGGATGGAATTTGAAGTTGAGGAAACTTCAAATGGATATTGAGTCGATGATATTGCGGTAGTGAATGACATTTTTCATTTGCACGTTAACTTGTATGTTATTTGCATATTTGATGAGATTTCACAATTTCACGTGTAAAACTTGGAAGGGCTTCACCAAAGGCTATCCAACATGCTACATTAACCCTTTCACCACCATGGTTTGTCCCAAATCCATTGTTTTCTATGGTAAAGTTGGACCTGTATACAGGGAACTGGGGGTGAAAGGGTTAAGCGATAATTCAATGATATGACAGCTGTGAAGAAAATCTGGCATTTTTCATTTTAGCTCATTATTACTTTGTATACTTATCGATTTTGTTACTTACCAATTAAGCTACAGGAATGTTTAGTATGCACGACATAGCTAACGTATTTTACGTAGGTTTTACGATGCTTCTAAAGTATTGCGACAATACGAAGGCACAATATGATTTGAAACAAAGTGACTACTTGGCAGCATTTTATCGTTTGATTGTATCTAATGCGACGAATCATTACTGATCGTTTGGTTTATAATGCTTAATGGCTTTTGATTCTCGTATCCTGTGAGAGTTTCGTTTGGGTAGGGGCTTATTCAAAATAAGATGTATATCATTTTTCTGATTTTTGTATTTATTTTATGATATTTGAATATGCTGTGTAGTTAAGGCGAGTGTTCCTATCTTGATTATTCATGTACATCTTATGAAAATCATTGTAGAATACCCATTGATTTTATGCAGTTGACTTGATGATCATTTGCAGTACCTCTTGTACAGAATGAAACAATGTTGCCAATTTGTCTTGGCATACAGTACGGTGACGCAACTTTTCAATATGATTTACAAAGTGGATTCTCATTCCAAGTATTTTGTGAAAGTTTCAAGGAAATGACAATATTACAAGTAGAATTTTTGCATATCTAGGTATCTTGCCCAATAGCTGTGTACACCGAAAGTCGACTTTGGCGAAAAGATCTCCCAAACACATACCCCTGGATATGCGAAAATTTTCAAAACCAACATTATCGATTCTGTCACACCTTACCAACATCCATTATCCACTCAGGTGACAATTTCGTTCAGGCTTTGAAAAGTTACGATGTGCATTTGTGTGACCACTATGGCTGACAAATTGCGCACAGGAGTTAGTAATAGAAGCACACTGTCTGGTAATTGTATATAGTACAGGCGACCGACCGTAATCACTAGAATCTGTCGTCTGTCATTCATTATAATATCGATGCTCGGTTTATCAGGTGTGAATAAAATGTATCATCTTACCTTGGATTTTTATGCATTTCTTGTCATAATGTTGCGGTTGTTGCGATTTGTCCAAGTGTCAACTTTGTAAGCTTGCTTTGCATTCATCCTTTCAATGGTTCGTAGGTTGTGCTAGCAATCTCCATGTAACCTAATTTAATGCCCAGCAGCAAACGGTGGTCGAACGGACGCAAGCTTGCCCTGGTGGATCCAGTTCGATTAAAATCACATGAAGAGATTGTGACGTGTCCACTTTTGCTCGTTCTTTGCTGTTCTCTTCTCGTCGTTAGCTGCTAGTTGCCTCACACATCATAATCATTGCCATAGAAGATCGCGTTCAAATCTCGCGCTTAGCAGCAGCTAATCCGGTCGAGTGTGCCAATATAATGCTTTATTCCATAAATCCACTACCAGCGGTACTTGTTATCGTCTTTCTGATTGGTCAGCTGTTCTGGCCCAAGCGCGAGATTTGAACGCGATCTTTCATGGCAGTGGTTCAGATATAGTGAGGCGATCAGCAGATAACATCTAACGTCTAGCTGCTAACGAGAACAGCAAAGAACAAACACAAGAAGATAGGTCCTATCTTTACATCTGATTTTAATCAGATAGGCCCTGCTCAGGTTTTTGTATTCACGTAGGCTTGTCACCCTGTCGATATTCATCGAACAGCACAACAAGAAAATGCGTGACATAACGACTTTGTTGAATTAATCATTTGACGAGAAGTAAGAGAGAGAACCACCATCTTAACAGCATTTTGTTTCTGACTTTTTGTTGAACAGCGTTCTAAGATGCACCAAACACGGCTGGAAACTGGATTGCTCAAATATGAGATACGTTAACCCACCGGACAGTTTCAAACAAGAAGAACTCGGTAAGTATATTTCTCGCTTCATTAAATAATAAAAGTATACGCTAAGTACTGTAACATGCCAGCTTTTCTCGCTGTATTAATGGTAATGACCATTAATTCATTTTCATTGATCGTGTCTAAAACCGGGGTCGAATATATGCATGGTCACCCATTCATTCAGTATATTTCAACATGTCAAACAATATAGGTAGTATCTCGCATCAAACAAAATTCATGAAAAATGGCCGACTTTCCTTTCACTGGACAAGACGGAGTTTTTAAGACTTGAATACTCGGCATGAGCATATTTAAATTTAGTGATTTATCTTTCACAATAGTTCCGGAGATCTGTGAAGACGGGAGTCTTTCTCTGCTAGAACTCAGACCACCACAGCCCTGGCAGCAGGATGCGAGGGACCCCCAACCAGTTGCACCTGGTGAAGTTATCGTAAGTTACGCCATTAATCAGTAGAATTGTGATCGCCTTCGTGGAAGAGTTTCACATGTCACAATGGCAAGTTACACCATTATTATACATTATATTACCATGCCCTGTCCATTGCGTTTTAATTGGTCGAGCTGAACCACGTGACTGCCCACAAATACACAGTAATGGTTGGTTTTCATGCCCGCGAATATGAATTATATCGTAAACATGGTAACTTTACGGCTAAAACGAAAATTGTGATTTGTACAAAGATCATAATCAACCACAAAATAAAATGGAGCATTTGTGGGCCAAGTTTAGACGCTCTTTTCAAAAGATCTCCAGATTTGCAAAACTTTTGCAGCGCGCGCACTACTCACGGACAGGTTCTGGGGCCCCGTTGTCGTGCGCACGGAAATTTTTTGTAAATTTTGACGGTTTTTCAGGGTTCGTTGATAATATAATTGAAGTAACAGACTCCGCGCTGACCATTAACGTTTATTTATGGGCGCGGGCGAGAGGAAAGCCAAATTAACGGGCTCGGCAAGCCTCGCCCGTTAATTTTTGGCTTTACTCTTGCCCTTACCCGTAAATAAACGGTAATGGTCAACGCATCGTCCGTTATTTCTATAGCATTAAACAGCATTAAACAGCATTAAGTGTGCTTCCGCGCAGCGGAAGACAACAGTCACTCGTGCCTTTCGGCATCTGCTACTCGCGTCTTCAGCGCTTCGCTTGCGACCCCCCCCCCCCCCCCCCCCCCNNNNCACCCCCAGCCACCGTCGTATGTGCGAGCATGGATGTACCTCCATGGTGCGAGAGACTACATCAATAAGAGACAGAAAGGGCACAATTGACTGTCGACAGTCTAGTATCCTGCATATGTTTACTGTTAGGCTATCACCAGAAGGCTAATCTATTGGGCAAAATGCAGTTGAAAACCAGAGAACGCAAATAAACATGTGAGCCAAAACATAGAAGAGTGGTTATACTAAATGGACCACGTGCAAAAGGAACCTACACTCAACAATGAAGGTTAATAACTGCATTAAACCCTTTCAGGCCCTTGACCGCGCGTAATTGTCATTTATTCTCCCTTCAGTATTATATTAATTCTATTGGGAGGGCAAATATTTCCGTGCGACCATTTTGTTAAAAAATATTGGCCCACCGAATGTTAAGTCTGTCCAATTCCTCAAAGCTTTCTGGAAGTCAAATACTGAACGTTTTCTATGAATTATTTTCAGTTGACCTATTTCACGCATGCGTGTGTCGAGATGAAATTCGGCGAAGTCCGTATGTTCACTGATCCCTGGTTGACAGGTCCAAGTTTCGCACGTGGTTGGTGGCTGCTACATGAGCCTCCTCCTAATTGGTTAGATCGCTTGGCAACTGCAGATTTGATTTACATCAGTCATTTGCATTCCGACCATCTCAGGTAATGTTTAAAATATAATGAATTCAGAAAACTGAGCTCAGATAAAAACCAGAAAAAAGTGATGAGCGATATCAGAGTGTTATATCTGATTCAGATATCCATCGATCGATTTAGAGGACAGTTCCAAATGATGATAGTTTGATGGACGTGATGAAGCCTAAATGAACGTTTACTCATAAGTCGAGTGCTATCTTTGATTCAGAGGGGTCAAATCGTTTCGAAAAAACCAAAACAACATTTGTGATAATGTAAATTGGGTTTACCTCCCTTAATCACCTGTGTTTTGAGCTCTAACCTAGTTTTCAGCTATTTTCTGATGTTCATGGCATTATACTTATAAACATGTCCAAATAATTCCTGTCTTCGACCGTTGATCCGTGTTGGTCACTTTCAGTGTGAGAGTGCAGAATTGCTACAAATCAGAAGGTGGCTACAAAGTCCTCGACGAAAAATCAAGAGAGGCGATTTTTTTAGATTGTCTCATAAAGAACAATCATTCTACTCAAAAGATCTGAATTACTGACAAATTAGTGCTCGTTTCTTATACATAGTTCAGAACACGAGTTCTAAAAGGAAGATAATTGTTGTCGCATTTATCAGACTGTTTTTAAGTGCATTTAAATTCGATTGCAGTTACCCGACCCTGGAACTGCTTGAGAAGAGAAATCCAAATATTCCCATCTTTGTCGGAAATACTTCAACACCTGTCTTCAGCAAAATGAAGCACCACAAAGTCAAAATGAACAACATTAATATTTTGAAATTTGGAGTATGGAAAGAGGTACAGTAAGACTTAAAGGGATACAGTCGGAAATGGGCTCAAAGGTGGCATGGGACCCAAACGACCGATACCGAGGCACGATGGTGATTGATGAAAGTTAAAACATGTCTGTCATAATCTACATTGTATAAGTTAGATGTTGCAGCTATGATGATGAGGTGCATCTAGATATCGTGCACGGAATACATTGTTTGTGAACAAGAAACTCGCACAGGCACAGTTCCGATTACTGTTTCCCTTCAAGCCACCTGAAAAAAGTGAAGGTTATCAGTAGTCTTAATTGAACGTTATTCAGTCTTTCTCGTCTTGTTTACATGTTTTTTTCTCATGTTCTCCAAAATTGGTCTTTGTAGGATAAAGCCATACAGCGATTATTTTCGACTGCATTTGTTGCACAGTACAATAAATTACCCACAATGCAGTTTGATTTGTAAAAACGAGATTAAATTTTTTATAACTTTTTCAGTACTGCCCGAAAGCAATAATATAAAACCTCTGGATACTTGATTAATTATATCTATTGAAAGTAGGATTAGATATTTCAGTATAAATTTCAAAGAAACCATTAAATAACGATAAAAGTCACATTCTGCAGGTACTACAAATGCCATACTTTTAGGCAGCAACTTATGACAAACTGAAGGGGTCATTCTCTGAGGAAACTTAGCATGCAAATTTCTTTTGTCTTTCTGTTTGGAAAAAAATCAATATCCTTTTGTTTCATAAAACAGGTGCAACTAGTCTCCCTACTTTTCATTACATTATTCTGTATGGCTGAAGACACAATCAGTCGAAAATTTTACAAAAATGTTATCTCCTCTCTCAATCAAGCATTCTTTTCTCAATCATTTAAAATGGGAATTGAGAAGAATGATGTCCTCAAAAGTACGATTTCAGAATTTACAAAACTAGTCTGCGAATGTGTCTACACATGGGAGACACAGTAGATTTCACTGAAGAGTTTCCGTGTGTACAAATCATGATGAATTATGGGAAATCTTCAGTACTGTGTGTTGCCCCTTGGTCTATTTTTAACTCTTTTGTTTTGGCGTCCGATAAGTTCCAGACCTACATTCATACTCGGTTTTATCTTTGTCTTATTCAAAACACGGTCACGAAAAACAGGCATTGACACAGTCATAGAACAATATTTCACATGTACTGAAACATTTCAATTTTCACAATATTTTGAATGTCTTGCAGATCAACGAAGACCTACGCTTTATGATACTCATGGACGGTGTTCATCCTGAAATGGACACGTGTATCATAATTGATTATAAAGGTAATTAACCGTCCTTCCTAATGTTAATTACTGAATGCCTGAAAGGTTGGGTTCAGAAAGGCACAAGACTTATGAACAATAGGCACGGTAATTTTAAGGGCAAATCAAAACATCACGAATTCTCAAATCTTATTTTTTTCAGGTCATCTGATTTTGAATACCGTTGACTGTACCAATCCTAATGGTGGAAAGCTACCAGAAAACGTTGACGTTATGTTGTCCGACTTCGCTGGTGGCGCCTCTGGTTTCCCAATGACATTCACTGGAGGAAAATACACTGGTATGTTGTTCGAACTAATGAATGCGTACAACATAAAAGTGTAAATTTACTGTCAGGGAGACGTGAACAACACAGCGAGATCACAAAGATACACACACGCATTTATCTACCCATCCTTCTTTGATTCAAACATAAATTTGTATGTATGTATGTATGTATGTATGTATGTATGTATGTATGTATGTATGTATGTACGTGCGTATGTATTTACATATGTGTCTAACTATCTATTGTCTTTGTACGTATCTAGTATCTATGTGTGTGTATTTTTGTACGTATCTATGTAGTTTTGAATGATTGGATTATCGTATTATTGTATTATTTAAAGTTTAACCAGACTCCCCTCTTCCAAGGCATTGCCAATTCCATCATTTTCTCTCTGATACGCAGAGGAATGGAAGGCAAATTTTATCAAGCGAGAGAGGACAAAACTCCTTTACTACAAGACCCAAATCGTGCGTCAAGTAAATCCCAAGGTTTACTGCCCATTCGCTGGATATTTTGTTGAAGCCCACCCGTCGGATTGGTAAGGCTGGGATTCGACCTGTCATGATATCTTGCACCCTGCCTTATTGCTCCCGTGTTCCCATACTGTGGTGTAGTATTTATTATATAGTTTTAATAACATTTCCATAATGGCGCATTTAACTGAAACGACTCTACCGAAATAAGTGAAACTTTCCACGTGTATTGATGAAATAATGATGTAGTAGAGGCGAACAATATTTTGCATTTTACGTCGGCTAATTGACGATTTGCGTATTTAATTAACTCTCACCAATAAGGGTCATATCATGAAACTGAAAGAACTTGACCAAAGTGGTGAAAACTAAGTCTATTGATTTTACAATGATATAATAGAAGTGAAAGACATTAAACATTTTTTTGTGTGACCTATTCACTTATTTACATATTTGCTAAACTGTCCCAGGTATTGATGTTTAAGCAGATGCAATTAATCAAAATTGATGAACGTGCTATGAATATTAATAAATATACAATCATATAATAGTTGTGAAAGACAATATGCACTTTCAAATTAGCCTATTTGTAATTTGCATATTTTATAAGGTGTCAAGATTTAGTGCATGAAAACCTGAAAGGCAGAAGTGGTGTAAACAATGTGGTGATTCCATGATATCACAGCAGTAAACAAAAGTTAGCATTTTTGTCTGCAGATAATTAATGTGCATATATATCGTGATTTTCAAATCTTCGTGATTTTGGCACTTTTTGTAACGCTAACCACGCACGCTACTAACAATCACACGTGTGAAAAGATCACAAATGACGGCCCCATCCCCGGAATACGTGGTGTTAAAGCCATTCTTTATGTTGATGTTTTCAGGTATATCAAAGCGACGAACACGAAGAATGATGCGAAAGCCTTGAACGAACTGATAACGAAATTTTCGCCAGGTATTCGAACCTGGACACCAGTGCCGAGCTCAAGTTTGGATCTCGGTAAAATTGTTCGAAACCCTGGAGACAGGTAGATACAATATTTCATTTTTAAAGAATGATGTCGAATTAGTTGTGAATATACAGCGTTATACTAGCTGTGGAGTTCGTTACTTTTCTGAACTAAGGTCAACCTAGGGCTCTGATCCACGTGTGGGTCTGAGTCAAGGGTAACCCTTAGCCGAATTCTCCACTGACATAATTCATCGCATTCACATCTCATATTGACAGTATCTCTAATAGTGACCACGCGTTATTTGTATCTCTATGTCAATTCTATAAATATAATTATATTATAGCTTTGTCAATACCAGTGAATTTTGTGACGTCATATCCATGCATTATTACTGATAATGTATTCCATTATTCAGCATTGCGGCACCACAGAGAGCATAACAATAAGTTTTTTGGGGGGAAAACGAAAAAAAGACTGCGCATTTAAAAGGAGGGAAAATATCGGATAAACCATGTAATACACAAAACGATAAATCTTGATAATGGTGCACAATATGATAATTTCTTACTTTACGATTTATCAGTTTTTTTTGTCCTCCCGCATGCACTCGTCGTCTGCTCTATCTGGCTCGCGCAAAGCATGCAGTCCACCTTCCGATACGCTGGTTGAATGACTACGTTTGTTTACAACATGGTTCGCTTTGTTGCCGTACAGATGAAACAGGCCTCAGTACGTTTGCAAACTCCTATACGATACTGGGTTTGACACATGGCATATTATGTATGTCAGTGGCCATGTAAACGATGAAAGCGTGAAAGGCCACTCGAACCAGCCGTAAACAGGCCAACAACGGCAGCTGTCATCAATCTTGTTGACTGGAAGTGTCTGGGTCTCGGTCCAAGGTCAGATACTACCACAGAGTAATATCATAGACAGAGTGGCAACACTTGCATGCCTTTTGTTCCATGGTCGTCTCGGTAGACTATTGGCTTTTCATATTAAAATGAGCTTCAAAGGTGTTAAACTTTTTGGAGGCTTGGTTTGTGGTTGATAATTACACGAGATTATGCGAAACATACGACGAGATGGCATCGTACTGCCAGTCGCGTAGCAACCATAGTTACTTTGTGAGCTCTCAGGCTAGAAACACTGCCTCACGTCAATCAAAACATAACACGCCAGCAGTTTCA
>LD357763.1:87829-98933 GCA_001465055.1 Ptychodera flava
ACCAGTTGGCCACCCCTTAAAGCTAGTGGCACACTCCTCTAAGTACTTCTGTGGCAGTATACTTGACAACGTCACCTGGCGTACAAAAGCTGGCCGCCAAAGTTGCCCTACACAAGGGCCGAGATCAGGGTTCGTGTGACTGCTAGCTGAATTTGACAGCAGGCATTGCAGTCTGTTGTGCCATCTTTGACTTTCATGTGTACAATATAACATACATCACTGATCGATCTTCTGACTGACGATGTTTTAAACTGCAGCCGTATGAACATTGAGGCGACTTAACCGATCCAAATGCCTTTCGCAAACTTGAAAGTGCTCGCACTAAGAAAGACATGAGTATAATGTCAGTTGAATCTGTGTGTTGGTTTTTGAGAAGAAGATTTTTAATGATTAAATTGCGATTTTCGCTATATCCATTACGGCGAACAAACCTTCTGACTGACCCAAATGCCCTTCGGAAACTTGAAAGAGATCACACCTCAGATGATATATGTAAAATTTTAGTTCAATCGGTGAACCGGTTCTGGAGTAGAAGATTTTCAAAGATTAAATTGTGATTTCACAAAATCTAATATGGCGGCCAAACCACGTGACCGATCGAAATAATATTTGCAAACTTGAAAGAGATCACTGTAATGATGACATGAGTAAAATTTGAGCTTAATCGGTGTTGTGGTTCTTGAGAAGGATATTTTTAAAGATTAAATAACGATTTTTTGCAAAATCCAATATGGCGGCCAAACCACGTGACCGATCCAAACGCCTTTTGCAAACTTGAAAGAGATCACACTTTAGATGTTAGACGTAAAATTTTAGTTCAATCGGTGAATCGGTTCTGGAGAAGAAGATTTTTAAATATTAAATTGTGATTTCACAAAATCCAATATGGCGGCCAAACCACGTGACCGATCAAAATGCTTTTTGCAAACTTGAAAGAGATCACTGTTAGAATGACATGAGTAAAATTTCAGATTAATCGGTGTTTTGGTTCTGGAGAAGAAGATTTTTAAAGATTAAATTACGAATTTTTGCAAAATCCAATATTGCGGCCAAACCACGTGACCGATCAAAACGCCTTTCGCAAACTTGTAAGAGAT
The DNA here is from genome assembly GCA_001465055.1 of Ptychodera flava. Classification (NCBI taxonomy): domain Eukaryota; kingdom Metazoa; phylum Hemichordata; class Enteropneusta; family Ptychoderidae; genus Ptychodera; species Ptychodera flava. Next base: position 88,927 of record LD357763.1, read on the forward strand.
CACACCTCAGATGATATATGTAAAATTTTAGTTCAATCGGTGAATTGGTTCTTGAGAAGAAGATTTTTAAAGATTAAATTGTGATTTCACAAAATCCAATATGGCAGCCAAACCACGTGACCGATCAAAATGCTTTTTGCAAACTTAAAAGATATCACTGTAATGATGACATGAGTAAAATTTGAGCTCAATCGGTGTTTTGGTTCTGGAGAAGGAGATTTTTAAAGATTAAATGAGTTTTTTAGAATATCCAATATGGCGGCCAAAGTCATGTGACCGCATGCGATTTTATTTGCAAATTCTAAAGACCTTAGGTCATGCTTGCTATACAAAAAATTTCAAATCGACTAGACCCCTACGTCTTCTGGAGAAGCCATCTTTAGGTTTTTGGAAAATCCAATATGGCCGCCAGGTCACGTGATCAATCAAAATTTCAAGGGTCAGGTGCACGAGTACTAATTGACTCCTATTAGCCCTGCAAGTTTGAGAAGTTTTCGTTCAGCCGTTCGAGAGATCTAGGTGAGCAAAGAAACGGCAGAAGAAGAAGAAGAGGAAGTCAGTAGAACTTGAGCAATAACAATAGGGTCCCAGCCGGTCGGCTTGGGCCCCTAACAACCTCATGCTATAATGGGCACTTTTCTTTGGGCCAAGAGAAAGATGAACGTAGTTACACGGGTCATCTGTTTTAAGGTTTATATACATAGTCAGTCACAGTCATTACGTCGGTCTTTAGAGACCCGACATCGATTAATTCAAAACTGTACTTAAACTTACTGGTCCCGCATGTCTCAAACTGCTTATACAGACTATCATAGCTTTAAATATGGAAGAGTTAATCAATGCTCCCTTTCTTACACTGTACTACTCTGAATAATATCTGTTATTTATCCCTGCTTGAAATAAATTCCTGAACAATGAGTAAGCTTGTAAGCCGAGAAAATATGGTCGAAAGGTGACTCACATATGTGGCAAAACCGTAAATTAGTACTTTAAGGTGGACAGGCGTGAATAAAGAACCCAGTCAAGCGACACTGGCCAATACATATCCCAACTTGAAAAGTAGACTTCTACACATCCCTTGGGGGTCTTGCTACATGTGAAAAGATAACTTGTTCACCCGGGAATTCAACAACAACAAAGCAGAAAGCAGACCTGTTTGCCGTTTATATTCACACTATTTGAATCAAACCCAAAGTGCGGAACTGATGCCCCATGCTATCCTGAAACCCAAAAGCTGAGTACGTTTGATTAAGGTAGTATGCGCCGCGAAAGTGAAAGACTTAAACTTTCGCTCAAACTTTCCTTAAGGAATCTTTCAACCATTCTCTTACAAAATCAGGAATAAAATCGGGGGTCAGCGTGCAAATTTTCCTACTAGAGAAACAAATAACCCCAAAATTTACCTATATTTAAAATTCAAAATGGCCGCCATCCCTGTGTTAACTCTATGGAGGGAAAAAATTATAATTTCGAAAAAATAAGCCGGTAAAAAGTTTTCTTACACCATGAGCTTTAAAATGAATACCCACAAGTGGTATTGCAGAAAAGAATTTTAAAAATTTTTGAGTCCGAATATCTGTCCAAGAGGCGCGTTCTACCTTAAAAGGAGTCGATGTGAGTCCCAGAAAGAACAGTAACTGTCAGTGCTTCTGGGAGTGTCGGATCACTTTGACCTTTTTGTTATAGCTGCAATAATTGTAGCCTTAGTTGGCCGTTGTGCTTGGGCTTCTGTCGTGCGGCTCGCGCCTTGTCCTCGTGCGGCTCGCGCCTTGTCGTGCGACTCGCGTCTTGGTTGGGGCAAGGCGCGAGCCGCACGACAGAAGCCCAAGCCCCACGGCCAACCAAGGCTACAATTATTGCAGCTACTTTTCGTTAGTGTGTCCTCGCACTAATAACATAATTGTCGCTATCTTGAATAGCTTTCGTCTTGTGCTACAGTGCCAGGGGGACTAACTACGTGGTGTTGAATGCATTGTTAGTGAAAAGTCGAATTCTCATCGAAGCAAGAGTTTGAGCACAGTCCCTCAACACATGCACACAAGCAAGTGGAGACTGCGGTATGAGATAGTGGTCCAATAAATATTTTTAACACAAATGCAATCGCTATCATGGACTACAGTTAGTTTTTTAAATTGGCAAAACTAACTCACCTTTCCATCATTTTACGCATTTCTGTCATTAAATTCTTCTATCACCTAAACCTTTACTTTTTATTCTGTAATCTTATGTGTTTTACCTGTAGAAATCCGCCATATTGAACGTATGGTTGACGGCGTGATATTTTTATGACTCAGTCGTGACTTCACTTAGGTGGCAAAATCATATTTAAGGTACTGAGAATTCACATTATGATCAGTTCAGTAAAATTATTTCAATAACAGGAATTGATTTCCGTGTTTTAGCCTTCATCGGCTCTCCTTTTAAATTGGAAGTATCTTAGCGAGCTTCGTCAAGAATAATCGGTGAAAATGATCCAGTTTTGATTTGCAGCTTGTTATTTTCTGTAATCTGTTCATCAAAAATCATCAGAAGAATATTCAGACTGTCATTTAGACATTCTTTCTTTTTCTCATTTTGGCAATTTTCCTTATGAAACTTAAACCAATGTAAAACTCGAATTCACAAAGATTGCTGCCGACCTAATTGCCATGATCGTAAGCCTCAATTTCAATATGCAATAAAGGGCCTGGAACTGTTTTTTATATTTTTTTCACTGCAATTGTTTTGTATGTCAATCGCAAGTTTTTGCACTGCCCCTGGCCCCCTTCAAAGTATGTTGAAACACCCACTGTTTAGCTTCTCGGCACAGCGTCATACCTGTAACATACAATGTTATTGTTTACATTTGAATTCAACAACAATGTTGCAGTCTACATATGTACAGTCTGAGTTGGCAAGCTGAATATTAGTGTGTATCTCAATAGGCTTTTGAGAGTAGAACAAGAAACTGTAGTTGACATTAAAAACAGTGTTTTTTAAAAATCAAACAGCTACAGACACTTTAATCTCACAGTGGTCGTCAGGGTGACCAGTCTATCAAGAGTGTCAATTCCATATTTTATAAAATATTTCGGATGATTACATATTCCTAATAATTGAAGAAACAGCATCTTTGACTTTAGGGAACATTTTTATTATTTTTGTTCGCGAACGAGGACGTTCTCTTATCCTTTTCCTGCAAGATATGTTTAAGTACAAAGTACACAAATATATGCCGCAACAAAACATTTGTATAAGTGTTATTTTTATGACTTCATCAGTTTGAAGTAGAAATATTTATCAATAATAAGATTGAACATTCCATACATATGAATTGCCATGTTTAACATCCGGAATTTCGACAACAATAAATTGCATTGTACAAACAGAAGAGAAGTAATGAAAATACACGTCAGTGTCAAAAACATGTCAACAGCTGATAGAGCTTCCATTCTAACGTACATTGCATAATTATTGAGAACGACATTACCTATCTTAGCAAATAGAAATTTAAAACATAAACTGGTTTGCAATGTACTGAATTCTTGGAAAGCGAAAGGAAAACAGAAATTTACTTCATATACAGGCTGACGAGAGTGGAACGGGGAGATTGGAGTTCCAAGGATTAGTTGATTACTAGTACTATTTGTTGAAATCAAGGTCGACGACGGAATATGATTTTCTCCACTCCAATCATTGGCGCCTCAATGGCTAGTGACAACACAAATGCGCAGGCGTAGGACAAAACCAGACTTGCGACGAAATAGTATATCTGTTAATAGAATTAAAGAGGACATGACAAGTGTGGGTAAATATTGACAATATCTGCTAACAGGCCGAAAATTGTGATGCTTTTGGAAATAATTCAATTCTACTTGATCAATGTTGGGGCCTTGCTGTTGTAGTAGTCAGTGTTTGATTTTCATTGTGGCACAATTAGTGCGCCATCAAGCTGTTGAGCTCGGACCTGATTGTAGAAATGGGAGAATGACAAGATCCGACCCATACAACGACTGAAACCTTGCTATTAAACAGATGACTGACAAATGGTTCCATTCAGGGAACTTGCGAAAGTCCAGTTGATAGCTATAATGTATACACCCTCGCTGTCATAGACCGCATAAGTGCTATTAACGTTGAGTGAGTAAACATTTTTGTCACATAAGCTAATTGCAGTGACCAAATTAAGTATGTTCTGGTGGAAAAGATTGGCAAAAACAAACACAAACAAAAAACATCTGTCAGATAATATGTGTGAAGCGAAATTGTCTACGTAAATGAAATACGTTTATTCCAATTTTGATTTCGTCTTTTTCACCGAGTATGATTTCAAACTGTGCCAATTGATTTGCCTTCACGTATTACGGTAGCAGAGGTATCTCTGTTGTCAAAAGTTTTCGGATTGTGAAACAAAACCAGCCGATAACAAAAACAATAACACTGACAACAACAACAACAACAACAACAACAACAACAACAACAATAATAATAATAATAATAATAATAATAATAATAATAATAATAATAATAATAATACCATATTCATATCCGTGTAATGTACCGGTGTTTTTCTACCCCAGTAATAGGCGAAGAGCACGATCGGATGAACCAAGTAAGCACCGTAAGTTAGACGTGACACAGGAGTCCATGCACTCCAGGACAGCAAAGTGTTCACAGGCCCTGTACAGAATAAAACTCACAGTGAGTGTCCCGGTGAGTACCTAAATCTGTTAGCTCGCTCAAAAAAAAAACGATAATTGGATTGCAGTACCCTCTACAATTCTATTGCAGCAAGCAATGCAATATTCGCGATATGATGTTGTTCCATTGCAATGCTCATGAACGTTCGGTACTTTCTGTTCAGAAAACGTGAAGACAAGTTTTCGTGAAAGGGAATTCTGTCAGAAAGCTGAAAAAAGAATAAACTGGATCACCTATTATGACGTCAGTTTTCGCTAAACAAATGGAGCTGAGAGAGTCACTCTATGCGTATAATCTTGGAAGATCAGGCTGAAATTGCTAGTTTCGAATTTACCTTCGAATGTCTGGCCAGGTTTGTACTTGTAATGTTGAGCAAAATAAATGTCTTTCTGTGTAAACTATAGAACTAGGGGGTAAAAATTCTAGTTGACATCGAGAATATTTGAAACTTTGGTCATATATAACGGCATAAACGACAGCACACGAGATTTGATTTCAACATCCTCAATTATCCGTAAGAAAATTAGAAAATGAGTTTGTTTAAGGGCGTACTGAATCAGTGAAATTTAAATTTTCCTCTTTAATCAAAAATATTTCAGGTTAAAGGCATGTCACTTGCTATCCTTTTATATAATCGTTGCTTACCTCCGTTTCCGGTTTCACAGGCGAATATGACCCATGCTACAGCTGTGACAAAAGCAAAACTGGTTGTCGATTTGTAGAGGACCGCCACCCATTGTTCTGGGCGATCCCCAATCAAGGAAGGGTAGACTCCATAAACGATAGCGAGGGCAGTGGCCGCTGCAGCACACCAGAGAAAAAAATTAAGAAACTACAATTTGAGAGAGAGAGAGAGAGAGAGAGAGAGAGAGAGAGAGAGAGTGAGAGTGAGAGTTAGTTTAAAGGGAAAGTATAATCTGATAGGACGAGCAAGTACATAAATGTAGTTCAGCGCCCATTTTTATATCAACAAAGTATTAACATCCAATAATCGCACTTTGTGTTTTTGTTTTTTTATCATTTTAAGTTCAGAATTTTCATCAGATCGTGTTGTGAACACGATTGGAACTACTTTGGGATAATTTGATTTTCATATTTTGCAAATTTCTAAAAAGTGTTAGGTGCCATATAGCTGAATGTTGCAATATTGCAAATTACTCATAAAAACAAGAGTGTAATATAAAAAGAAAAGCAGATGAGATAACATTTGTAGATTAAATCGACACTACTTCACCATCGAATTATCCCAAATTAGTTCAAATCATGTTTGTGGCTTTTGAAAATTGAAATATGTTATTTTTGTCATAATTTTCGCATGTCTTAAAGTTGCATATCATATGATCATTCCAAGAAATAACCAAATCATGTGTACAAGCCATCAAACGAATTACTGTATTGCAGAGAAATGTTTATCCCAAAATTGAGAAATTTATATCATGCAAATTGTGTCATCAGTTGATCAGATCTGACGGTTGTCATCACATAAAATCCACATATCACCTTTGGGATATTTCGAGCAAGTGGTTGTCGTAAAAAATTATGTTTTGAGAAAAGTTGAAAATTAAATCCGAAAAAGCCTTAACAGGCAAATTACATTATTATTTGAACAAATCTAAATAAATTCACATCATTGGTCAAGTCTTGGGCTGGATGAGGTAATCCCTAGTCAGCTACGAACCAAATTCCAGGACTATTGCTCAAGAAACCGTGTTCACATACAGACAGACAGCAGTACTACATTAGCTCTCGTATAAACATTGGAGGTAACAAATTGGCAACCAACGAATTGAGAAATATATGCTTTTCGGCAACGGTTGTCAATAATTAAGATCCTGCCAAATTTCAGATATTGTAATGCGAAGGAAAAGCAGAAAAATGCGGCCGCACCCGATAAAAACCACTTCGAGGCCTACCTTATTGATTTTGACTTTTTGTCCATCAAGTCGACACAGTACATAACCGAGGTAGACACCGACCAAATACGCCTGCAGATGGCTCCATGGTGCTAGATAAATAACGTCGTCCCTTGTTGTTAGATTGTCGTTGTAATATCTGTGAAACGTTCAAATTGTGAGGTGGTACGGGAAATCGTATGAGGCTGTGCTGTTCACTACATTTGAAGTAAAGTAAAATGCTCTGTATTGATTTAGACACGTTCTTAAAAATTCCAACGCAAGTGCAACTTCCATGACTGAAGTGTCAATAACTTGAAAATATACCCAATTATTTCTAAATGTCTGTCAAAATAAATGCATACATCTTGACTGACCTTGTCCCAATAATTTATTATTGAGAAAATCCTCGAAATGGAGAAAAATTATAGAGCCCCTTAAATGTCATAGCAATTGACGTTTAGACTGAAATGGGAAACTCAGGATTTGAGGAATATTTTCCCATTGATCAGGGGACCTCTGTAAGTGGGGTTAGCAATTTAGTCGAACTGCTATAGGGGTGTGTTGTATCTTCAAATATACAAATATGAAAACAAAACCTTACGTTGAATCCGTAAATGTGATTGGATACCCATAGTGCGTTGCAAGCCCAGCAACAGTTGCTATGGAAGCCACGATGAAAGACGTCACTGCCAACGTACCAACTTTGGCCGATCTGTGCGATGACGTAAGAAGAAGCAAATTAGCAAAGATTTAAAACTGCTGCAAATGAATGATTTACATATTTATTAGAATTAGTATATGACTAAATGAGATAAATACCACTCTGTGTACCAGACGCCCTCTTCATCAAAACATACAATGTCAATGTTCACCAAGATGAGCTGTTAGCTCTCCCATGACTGGAAATATAGTACTCATGGACTCTTACAACAGTTCAATTACAATATGACTCCATTTTGTATACATTAGCTAAACCGATAAAGAAATGTTTACATTTGACTTACTTGTGAAGAAGAATTATGAAGAACGGACTGATGACGAAGAGCTGCATATCAACACACAGATACCAAACCCAACCCATGCACTGAAATTAAAAAGATACAGAAACCAAATTTATTCGTATTCCATCTCTGTATCTTTAACCTATCACCCCTTACTCCTGGTAAACTGGTCTGCACCTACCATTGATAGCAATGGGTTTGGGCCAAATTAAGGTAGTGAAAGGGTAATTCATTTGCTTATCTGCATTTGTTTATCGGATCCGTTGCTTTATGTTGTCGTAGACAGAAAACAATTCAAACTGGAAATATTGGCCTTTTTTCGAAAATGGACAATTTTATTTTCCCCTAACGAGATAATACAGGAATGGCGGCTATTTTGAAGTAAAATGTTGGTGAATGTGAGGTAATTCGTTTCTCTTGCACTAAACTTTGCACGGTAACCTCTGATTTTGATTGTTGATTTTCTCATACTATCATGGTTGAAAGTTTCATCAGGGAAAGTTTGAGCAACTACTTTTAGCGGGAAAATGTTCACGTACCATATCGTTGCCTGGAGGCCAAGGATACAGATTATGAAAGTAGAGTAAGGCAGCCCACCAATCGTTCTGACACTCTCTTTGTGCGTAGATAACCCTGTGATCGTGCGCAGGGCCGTCCCCAGGGTACAATAACAGCGTGGTCGCGAATAACAACGTCAAATAGTACGGTGGTGAAAGACGCCACCAACGATGAATGTAAAAAAGGAGCCAGTTCATCCTGCCTTTGGTTTTGCTCATGTGCCGTAAGGCGAGGTAGGTCACAAGCATACCGCTGAAAGGCAGATTAATGGAGAGGTAAGATTTTGCATTTTGCATTTTGAAGAACGCTCTCGGCCATTGTAGTTAAGCATCTTCAGGTAAAACTGCTGTGAACAGATGAGACAAGCTTTTCACAGAGCGACTCAAGCAAAGTGACACTCATTGCTTGTTTTTCTGGAGGCCTACCAGCTTAATTTCATTTCTGATTCATTTGAGTAACTTGATTTTGCTAATGTGTGCAATTAATGTGGAAAAGGGTTAACACTGAAAATAATAAATGCATTATAACATCACGCTAATGGACACAGCTCATAATTAACAGTACCATACAAGGAACGAACACGAGAAAAAGCAACCTAAAAGAAAATACCTCAATAGAAAAAACACGTCAACCCCGTATACTCCCGCATATATCACGAGGATAGACCGTCTTTTGAGAACATCGTCAATGATATATCGCAAATTGTCTGTGATTGAGAGAGCAGACATATGATACAAGAGTGATAGCTAAATATGAAGTTATGGTAACAAAGTGTAGATCATTATTAAATCAATAGATCGATCATTTGATCATCGAATAAGTTGTCATGACAACACAGAGTGGGGGGGAAGAGGGAGGCAAAATTAGTCACACTATCCATGTTGTCAACAGGAAGATACTTGTACAAGTATTTTTTTTAGCTTCAATTATTTTCAAAGCTGTTAAAAATTAATATGACAGCATGGTGAGACAGTGCACTGAAGCGCTTTGTACTCGGGGTACTTGCGCGGGGGATTGCGGTATATTCCGCGGCCGTCCCCTCACAAGCGTCTTTGCAAGCTCGAGTGCAAATTCCCGAGTACGAGCGCTTGCAGTCTGGCTAATGCTTTCTGTTATAATTACCTGTGATACGACTGAAAACACACAAAAAACGATACCTGAAACGCCGCATCATCGCCAGAAATTTGGCAGAATGATATATATTAAAGAGGCATTCCCATTTGGTAACATTTTTAAAACACATTTTTAAATGCCAACGATCGATATTTGACGTAGCGACTCCGCGCGGATCGCGAGATATTGATAAAAACATGTCATTTCCCGAGCGTATTTTTCACATCCCGAAGTTTTACGATCGTTTCTGGTTATGACGCGAAATCCCCCGAAAGTGTGTTGTTGTGCTGATTGACGACATTCTAAGGAGTCCAAAAACGTTCGAATGACGCAATTAATTTACCTCATACTGTGATGACTTTATATACATCATTATCAATGCCTTTACCTCTGGTAATTCTTTTTAAAAACTTCTCCTTAGTTTTTGTCGTTTTCAATATTCTCAATCAGTTGTATTAAATTTTTAAACAATACCACATAGATATCAGTTTTTACATGTAAAATATTAGGTGCCTCTGATGACTACATTTTGTCGTCTGCCACACAGTTACGCGTGGTCCGATACATAGCGGCAGCCGCGTGTGGTACGCGCGCATACCACGCGGCGGCCACTATGCATGCTATTTATCAACCGCACCTATCTGTGCTAGTCACCTATACCAGTCCGGGTCAGCTCCAAAATTGGAGACGCTATACCATAATATTTTCCCCCTCTCATTAGCCAATCAGCGGCCAGCGCGCCATCAGTAAAAATTGTATT
>LD357763.1:127841-151839 GCA_001465055.1 Ptychodera flava
TGAAAGACAATGAATAAATGGGTGACCATTCATATATTCGACCCCGGTTTCATGTATCGTTTACAAAACCGGGGTCGAATATATGCATGGTCACCTATTCATTCAGTGTCTTTCAACATGTCAAACAATATAGGTAGTATCTCGTATCAAACAAAATTCATGAAAAATGGCTGACTTTGTCCCTTTAAGAAATACAAAACATTTAGCTGACAGTACGTTTTCTCTTCCTTTCTGTCTCGGTCAATTTAAAGTGGCGGTATCTTTCGGGAACAGACGACAACTGTCGAAACAGTGGGAGGTAACGTACGTGTTCAAGACCTGGGGACTGTTTGACACCTGCCGTGACGTCAAGCCGTACGGTAACCGTACATTTGGCGGAAAGTATTGCATGGCCTACATGGACGTTGGTTTGCAGGTGAACTTGCGAATGAACAATTCTCGCTACCTTGAATACACTTTGTCTGTGCAGGGGCAGGACATAATATTGAAATGCATTGTGGGTGAAAAGTCAATTTCTCACCAAAGCAAGAGTTTGAGAGAGTGATCTCATAAATTACTTAAACACAAATGTACACTGTTATGGCAAAAAGTTCTGTTTTTGGTATTTCTGGCAGTAAAATTCCTGTATAACGTAAAACGTTACTTTTGCTTCTGTAATGTTACGTGTTTGACCTGTAACGATCCGTCATATTGAGAATATGGTCGACCGCCTGAGGACAGATATTCTGACTCTCCAACTCTTACAAGTCTTTCCTGATCCACCACTTGTGGGGGCTCATTTCAAAGCTCTTCGTGTGAAAAACAACATTCGCCGTCTAAGTTTTTCGAAAATCGAAAATTTTATTTTTCCCAATAGAGTTAACACAGGGATGGCGGCCATTTTGAATTTCTAAGCTCGGTAAATGAATCTTGGGTAATTTGTTTCTTGCCAAAATTTGCACGATGACCCCGAAATTTGTGTTCTTGATTTTGAAAGAGAATGGTTGAAATATTCATCGAGGAGAGTTTGAGCAAAACTTTAACTTTCACTTTTGAGGCGCATACTACCTTGATAAGGTACCAAGAATTGATTTACAACTGAAGGATTATTCATTTCATTCGACCCATCCATCCTGTGTACTTGCCAACGTAAGACATACTCGAAAATTGCTCATTAATTCTATACTAGCAATTATCCGGCTGGCTGGACAGCATGGCAAGTGTTATCGACTTTCGTTTTCTCTCTCAACTTCCAGTGGGCAGTGTGTTTTCCGGACAGCTGCAGTAACGAAGATGTCGCCCTCCTGATAACAGCAAGTAATGCGATTTTATTTATTTCTATTTTCCAAATATCTTGTATGTCCGGTTTTAGTGTTCGATGTTTACGATTGGACGCGCTCGAGGATGAGGAAGAAGCCATTTTGTCCAGTTTTGGTTTTATCACAGAGAAACATAGACAGAGTGGCAAAGCTTGCATGCCTTTTGTTCCATGGTCGTCTCGGTAGACTATTGGCTTTTCATATTAAAATGAGGTTCAAAGGTGTTAAACTTTTTGGAGACTTTGTTTGTGGTGGATAATTACACGAGATTATGCGAAAAATACGACGAGATGGCATCGTACTGCCAGTCGCGTAGCAACCATAGTTACTTTGTGAGCTCTCAGGCCAGAAACACTGCTTCACGCCAATCAAAACATAACACGCCAGCAGTTTCATAAACATGTCCTTCCTTGACGCACGTTAAAAGACGGTATGACTGACTGTAAACCATTGAGTAAAACCAGACAGTAGCGATAAAAGACTTTCAAATTTGGTTCAAACACACTCATTATATATTCATAAAAATATGAGAGGAATTTTTAAAACGGTAAAACTCACTTTCCTGAAGCTCAAAATACTCCCGAATTCGCCAGCACGTCAATTCCGCTCAACACCACACGACAACAACAACACAAACTTTGCCGAACATACTTTCGCTTAACAATTGGCGAAAATCCGAAAATTACCGAAGGATTCATGGTCGGCACTCTTCGGAAAAGAGAGGCGAGAGCAACCTGAGGCGAGGCGAACATGGATGGGTTACGTAACCGCTTCACGCCTTAAACAATACCCGTTGCCACTCTATCTATGTTCCTCTGTGGTTTTATGGTGTCATGCAACGGTATCAACGATGCTGTATGGTGTCGCCATTCACTTTCAGACACCGGGCATTACACACCGAGCGTGATTTCTTTACATGCGCATGTGCAGTGTACAAACGCAATGTACGATGGAAAATCCACTGTTCATGTTGCAAGTTCAAAGAGAACATTTGTCATTGAGACAAGTCACGGCATGACATACAATTATGACGCACTGTGTGTATAATATGATATATTTTAATCACCAACAGGCCGCCTCGGAAGTACGGGGAATGTTGATTGCGCTGAGGATCTCGCCTTCCGAGCTGGGGACTACATCGCCATGTAAGCTATCAAACCGTGACTACGGTTTAATATCACTGTGTTCTGGTGCTCATATATACTTATTACACCTCACGTATTATTCAGGTACTGTGATTGGCTGAGCCTCACTCACGTGATATAGAACAAAAAGTGATAGAACATGGCACAGGTGATATAGCCCTGTCGCGTGCGCTGATATAGCCCTGTCGCGTGCAGTGATATAGCCCGCTACCACGTTCTGAAATACCGCGCGTCCTTTCTGCGCGTACCACACATCATCGGGTACATTTGCTTGGTATTTTCTGTGAAGCAATGGCTTTTGAAAAGGTACAAGAAATTAGCTAGACCTGAAGTACACGTTTAGTACATTAAACGAGAAAAGCTTGAACAACACTGTCTTCGTTTTTAGACGTTAATTCAACTTCATGTAGCATTGCGATCGAGGAACAAATCGAACGTTTCACTGTGGCGAGTCTCGATCGACACTTGACTGCATTCTGAGCAAAGTTTCGAAAACAAGTGTTTGTTCGGTGTAATAAAATTAATAACACACGCTAGCACGGGCAAGATCACGATTTGTTGCCAGCCCTCGGGCTGGTGCTCATGACGGTAATATTGATGATACCCTCGCCTTCGGCTCGGGCATCATCAATATTACCGTCATGAGCACCATCCCTTGGGCGGGCAACAAATCGTGATCTTGCCCTTGCTGGCGTGTGTTATTATTTAAATATTGACATGAGAAATTTTCTTTACCCGTAAGTCTACGACATGATTAAAATGGTTAAAATGCACAGGGAAATAAAGTTATAGTCACCCAGGGACTGATTTTCATTTAAAGAAACAACGATTGTATCGCTGAAAGTCAACAATACCAATGAAACGAAGTGGAAGTATGTTCCCTCACTCATGAGCACCTTTTCTGACAAATTTCTTAGCTCGGTTACAGAACCACTGTTTGTAAGGGTGGGGATTTAGCCGAGCTGTTTTGACTGTGATGCCTTCGCTAGGAGACTGGGTGCCGTACTTTGTGAGTTCGAAAACGATCGAAAATCTACTGTATCGCGACATTTCTCAGTCAGCCTTCATTAATAATCGCCAAATGAAAGTCGCGTTTATTCCATTCAAACACGAGTCATAAACAAGCTTAAGTCACTTTGTTTTGGTCGATAACTTCCTGTCAAGCCTTGGTTAGGTGCCTTCCACGAGTCTTACTATGTATCTTCGGCCCGACGCTGTGATATTACCCTCTAAGACACACTACAAACTGGTGCGCCTCTTTTCCGCGCACGACAAATTGTCGTGCACTTGTTGCGAATTGGCATGGTATTTGTTATACAGTCAATGCCTCCGAAAAGTCGTACGGGATAAACTCCAGCTGATTAAGACGAAATTATGATATAGCTTAACTGAAAGTACACAAGACTTGTTATGAACAACGCTGTTATTAGTTTTTGAAATTATATTACTGGCAAGTTCATCAGGAAAATGTGCGAATCACGGTGGTTTTCGTTTCAGCTTTGGCTGCTATTGTTTTACACGAAGTTTCAACAGAGGTCGTCTGGTGTAGTAAAATTCAAAACTCATGATAGCGACGGCAAGGTTATGATTCGCTGCCTGCCCTTGATCTGTAGTGCTTCTGACAGCAATAATGATGATATCAAAGCCTCCGGTACGGGCATTATTCTCGTGTAACTGTCATGAGCGCCACCTTTCGGCGATCAACAAAGAGCATATGTAGTAAAGGCCAAGCCCACTGAACTGTCGTTTTGGCCATAGTTTGGCTCAAACTTACCTTCATTTCAGACCGTTCTTCTGTTTCAAGATGTCTCCAAAGTTCAAACTCCGCTGACGCGATACATGTAGAATGCAGAGATATTTCTCCTCGTCAAATATGTTGGATGTATCTTTACAGGCTGAGTGAGAGAAGTCCCTTCTACAATGATAAAAACCTATAGCCCTGTTATTTAAATTTTTCAGTGTAATATGCAGTATCATAGCCGGTTTGATGGTACTCGGCACTGCCTACGATGTTATCTGGCACTGGAACCTCAAACGAAAGATCAAAAGAAGTAAAGAGATCGCTAACATGGACACAATAAAACAAGAACTCATCAAGAATAAATCAGCGGTAGACGAACTCAAGAAGAAACGACCAGGTGTGTGATTACTCACACGTTGTAAATAGTTCAGTTTTGTCAGCTCTGACGTTCATTTTTAAAGTTGACAGTACGTTCCCGGTGGTTTTGCGGCATTTTTTTTTCAGAAACAGCCAAATTCGTGTAATTTAAAAAAGTCAGTTTCTATGTGTGACGACTTTTCTTGTACCTCGTTCTATCCTTGAATTAAATGGGCCGATTATTTATTTATTTATTTATTTATTTATTTATTTATTTATTTATTTATTTATTTATTTATTTATTTATTTATTTATTTGTTTGTTTGTTTGTTTATTTGTTTATTTATGTAATAATGTCATGTATGATTTAAAAAGAAATCTTGCTGTCAGACAGAAAGTGGAATGAGACTGCAACATTTCGTCCATGTCTAAAAATCATAGTGAGTACTTGTACTGGTGCACACTCTATGAAATATTCTGATATCAAATGATTGCTAATTTACAGTGAACAATGAATTTCTAAATCAAAAGGTTGCTTGTCTAAATTCACGAAAAATGTAAAAAAAGAGTACTTTTCCATTCCGAATGTCTGTGCTATACGCACTCGACGTCTGGTTATCACGTTCTGATGGTCGCGTTTTAAGGTTTATTACTTATTACAGCTGCACTATATCGGACACTACTGCTTGAAATTCGGACAAATTTTGTTGTTGCATGCATGACTGTTGATGCAGCTTATAGTCTGAGCCATAAATTAGTGTGACTTTTACATTACAGCAAATGTGAACACCAGTATTTATTTTGTATTTATTTTTGAATAATGGGAGAAAATGACGTCATTTGCGATCAGCGCTAATAAGTGTAACTAAACCTCTCGATTTCTATATCCACAGTTAAGCAAAGAATTCATTATTGATATTCACTTTACGAGGGAAACGTATTTCGGAGACTAACAGCGATTCGATATCGGTTATCTTTTGTGGTACACGTGTTTTTATAAGACCTTCTCAATTTGCCATGCAAGGTGTTCTTGGAAGGATCTTGATTTCATTCTCTGTCGTCGCCAATGGTCGGAAAATTTTGAGCACAAGTTCGGGTGGATCGGGAACGATCTCGTCAATCAACGGAATTCGAGTGATCAGCATGATGTGGATTGTTCTAGGCCATACCATCATCTTCTCTTCAGGCGTCTGGGGTATGTTCGGACCTTGTTGTCAAGTTGTCAAAATCTCATGCTATACCCCGTTGGCGGGTGTCGTTTATCGTCTAAACAGCAATGCGTCAGTGCACAGTGAAAATATGATTGCAGACATTTTGTCATGCGCAAAATGCTTTCAGGTATTATATTTGATAAGTATCCATGCCATCTGTATCATCCTTATAATTCTTCGAATTCACACAACATAATTATCATATGTTGGGTTCAGCTACATTACCCCTGTAGCATTAACACACAAACATATATACACTGGCGCTCTGGTATTTGCTCAGAATTTTAAGTCGTTTGATCCCTTCATAACTGTCGATGTCTGGTGTAGTTATGCACCTTGTACAGTGAGTTAGCCGTGTCTAAAAAAATGCATGTATCGTACTCTCTGAATGTCCGCAATTAACTGTTTGTCCTAATCTTTCTCCAAACAGACAACAACCGCTACGTCCTGGAAATAGTCTACAAAAGATTTTCCGCGCTGACTGTTTTTGCGGCTTATTTCGGCGTGGACACATTTTTTCTGCTGAGGTAAAATAGACTTGGATGAATGATGTCATTGCATGTCTTCGAGCTTTAATATAACCTTTGTGTTGAAGGTCAAACAAACAACTTTGCAGAGATAAAAACAAAAATGTCCCTACAACCAAAATAAATGAACAACTGGGACCAGTTAAATACTTGAAATGGTATCTGATGTGGGACTTACACAAGCATAATGTTTGCCTTGTTGTTGGTTACAGGGGATAATCTTGAAAGCTCTGTTTAATCTTTTTTTCATATGGCATTGCACCGTTGAGCTGACAAAAAGACCCTATTTTGCAACACTATGTTATAATTGTTAGGTTTGATTACAGTATGAAATACTATACCTATCATTAGAAACATTTTGACGTGGCAGCTACTTCTTAACAGCTGGAACCCTTAGCATCAAGATATGTCGTCAACTTTGATAGCATTCAGATATTTAGCATTTCACTAAAAGTGGCAATATAGATCAATTTTCAATGTTTCATCATATATTTTAAGGCGACAAAATGAGAAAATCTGTCTGCAATACCTGTTAGGTTAAATATTTTTCAAGCTCTGATCAAAAGCTTTCTTTCAGTGGTTGCCTCGTCGCCTATCTCACTTTGGGTCACATGCGCAAAACCAAAGGCAAAATGAACTGGCTTCTGTTCTACTTCCATCGTTGGTGGCGCCTTACACCGGCTCTGGGGCTCATGATCTTGATATGGTCCACGGTGGCTCTATACCTCGGTGATGGTCCTATCCACGACTCATCCGTCCTGACTGCGCAAAAGCGCTGTCAAGACTATTGGTGGGCCGCTATATTCTACTTCAACAATCTGTATCCGTGGCCGGGAACTAATGATATGGTACGTTCAGAAACACTTACCTGAAGTCCCTGTATAATAGTTGAATACTGCTTGAATACTGCGACATACGTGTCTGAATATTAAAACTGTCAGCATCCGTCTGTTCCAGAAATAAGTTCATCGGGTTGGAAATATGTCACACAAAAATATTCTTATTTTTCATAAACAGTGAGTTGAATATTTTCATGTCACCATTTCGGGAGCTAGTGGTGAATATAGGCAATTAACATACATAAGTCAGTCTTGGTGAAGGCAGAACTGCTCAATTTCCCTAGTGTCGACAAGAAAACCTACATGTTATTGGTTGTGAAAAGTAAACAATGTTTTTTCTGTAATGAATGTATGCTTTTGTTTGCATGTATGCAACACTGCTCAACTGCTTATTGATTCTGAATAGTAAAATACTTTTGTGTAAAGAATGTATGTTTTTCTGAAGTGTCAATATTCCCTTCGCTATTTTTAACGATTCGAGAAGCATGAGGGCAGCATTGCCGAGATATGCCCTTATATTAATTTT
The DNA here is from genome assembly GCA_001465055.1 of Ptychodera flava. Lineage (NCBI taxonomy): Eukaryota > Metazoa > Hemichordata > Enteropneusta > Ptychoderidae > Ptychodera > Ptychodera flava. The sequence goes on from LD357763.1 coordinate 135,486, forward strand.
ACGTTAATTTTTCTTCTTGTCTGTTTGTCTGTCTTTGATAGTGCATGGGTTGGATTTGGTATCTCTTTGTTGACATGCAACTGTATATAATCAGCCCGTTTTTCATCATCTTGTTGCACAAGTAAGTTGGATAATTTAGTAATGGATTGTAATTAAATTAATTGACTTTTCACTGAAGGTACTAGTAGCTAAATCATTGTATAGGTAGGTCGACACTGTAATAATCTTAGATCGAGTCATTGCAAAACGGAAACACCTAATCACCGCTTTCAAAATTCCTGTATCAATGAGCCGAATCTCACTGATCTATGACCGAAGAACAGGAGCTATATGACACTTTTTTCAGCAAATAGCTCGCAGCCCGACTGAATGTACTAAATCTAGCCTGTCATAGTTTCGAGTCATGAAAGTTTCTGAGTTCATAAGAATTGACAGCGCGGTACCCTTTCCTCTTCACCTGCACGGTCACGTATCAGCATTATGGTTTGAACTTGAACTGGTAAACTATCAGCAACGTAGTTAGCAACAAAAGCAGAAAGAAAGATGGGTGTATGAAGCGTTTACTTTCTTCGCCTTCGAGTGTTTTTTGTTTGTTTGGTTTTTTTTGTTTTATTTTGTTTTTAGCGAAGCGTTGTCTAGCTTTCGGCACTATCACTCTGCCAGCAGGCCTATATACCCTTTAAGTGCCGAAGTCAAATTTTTGCTACCTTTATTATAGAATATAATGTCACCATTTTTTTCTGATTGAGACAATTTTTTTTCCAGATTTTCCCCGAAATGTTGGTCAAAAAGTGTAGCCAATGAAAATTTATGTCCGTCCATTTGGTCGAAAACTAAACAATTGCAGAAAGAATTCATAAAAATTGGTGTTGCGCTGAATTGGTAGGAGAAATTACAGCACTCAAAGGATTAAACCAACTCAAGCAGTTGTAATAAAACATAACAACATTCATTTTTTGTTATATTAATCCAATTTAACAATTTTAGATGCTTTCCACCATGATCTGTAATTTCTTAACCTTTTCCGGTGGCCATGTCAAAAATTTACTCCAGAAGGTTACCAACCAGTTCTCAAGACTCGTGTTTAGTTTTATGACTGCTCTTTCAAATCATTTTTCAGATCTGGGAAGGCTGGAACGTTTACTGTAGCTTCCTTTGCTGTCGCTTCCATGGCAACTGTCGCTGGATTGGCGACCTACTTCGGAGTTCCAATGGACAACGATCCTGTGTGAGTAATTCCTTGAAGTATGGGACCCTAAATTTCAAACTTGATTTCAACTAGTCTACAATGTGCGGATGCCCTTAACCATTTGAGCGCCAAAGGGTTAAGTTTTTTTTTCACTTTGTGGTTCTTTGAGTTACTTGCTAAGGCCATTTAAAAAAATTATTTGTTTGCCGTCCTTGGATTTTTGAAAACCTTCCAGCCAACCAGGGAAAAAAACAAACACGGACAAAAAACACAAGTGTATCAATATAAGCTCAATTTATATTTGGGTTCTTGTGGAAAAATAATATTTTTATTTGTAATAGTGATAACAGTGTGTTTGTTTTCTTAATTTTCTCTGAAAATCTGCCAGAACGCGGACGGCAATCAAAGAATTTTATTTAAAGCGCCGAAAAATAAAATGTGCCAGACAGTTAGTTAGTCAGTTAGTCAGTTTGCCATTTTTAAGCTTCGCTACACAAATATCTATATGAATTTGATTACTCAAAAAAAGTTTGTACATTTGGATCGTAGCTGAAGTTAAGACCAAAAAAAGGATCGTTTCTGGTCACCGCGCGCCATTTCCGAACCTGCTGCGCGTCATGGCTTTTTGGGGGATGGGGGGAGGGTTACATACTCATCAGTACAGCTATCCTTGATATCCCTGTTTGCATATCCAAAAATGCTAAAACGAAAATGAAAGCGTTATGCAGCCAGTGATAAAAGACAATAACTGTTGCATCAATAGTGCCAAAGCAGCATTGTTAGGACTGAGAAAAAGAAAGGAAAAAAAGAAAACCGCGTCGCCGCTTCATTTTTGCTGGATGTCAAGGACCAGAAACATTTTTTTTTTTGCCTGAACAATCTATGCACAGAATAGTGTATTTAATCGCTCATCCAAGGCAACAAGTTACCTAGCTGCCACCGAAGTCTTACATTGATTGAAATATTGATGTTTGCAGATACTATAACGATAACCTTGAACCTGGTGACGATTTTTTGTACGCCAAACCATGGACGCGACTACAATCCTATATGGTCGGAGTTTACCTTGGTTATGTACTCTGTCGACTCAATGGAAAGAAAGTCAAAATTAACAAGGTGGGATTTTTCATACAACCACGTTCAAATGTTGCGTCAGGTTCCGTTTAAATTCCACTTCATTATCACGTTGACAATGTTCTAGCACGGTAACATATTTGTTTAAGTGTTTTGCCCCTCCATTCATTGGAATTCGTTCGTTTTGTTTCGACGTTTACCTCCCTTTGACTGAATAGTAGTCGACATAAATCATAGGATAACATCTAACAGGGTCTCCTGGGGACCTACAGCCATCTCTGACGCGAATGACTCTCTAGATCAGCACCGGTTATAATAAGTCCATTAATTTTCACATATTTTATTGAGAAAGGGGTTGTACTTTTCGTTAATTATTCTATGAAATACGGTTGCCTGCTTGCCATGCCGTGCTCCTCATGGCGTACTGACACGTTCAGTTATAGAACGCAAGACGTTAGGTACATGAATATTCGATATTGATGAGGACTCATTACCATAAAATTTTAATAACAAAACAATGCTTATCAATATAATTTGCATAAATACTAATCCAACTCATAGCTTGCACTGAGAGCGTTCAGGACTTTCCACTTAGAACGGTCCTAGTTTGTGTTGACTTCACTTATCAGAGAAATGCATATTGCCATCCATACTTACAATAGTTCATTGCTTTATCAAATTATAAAACAATAATTTCTGTACACATTGTTACACAACGGTCTTCATCGTGACATTTAGTTTTCAAACAAAATGCAAAACTCATTTAGTCGTTGTCTATCACGAAACGAGAATACCACTGGAAGCCTGTCAAAGATACAGTTGACGTGGACATTACATGGTGACAAGACATGTCAAAAATACAGCATGAAGACAAAAAGTTGCAATATTCTCATCCTTGAGATGTATTTATCTTTATTTTGAATTTTAGCTATTGAATATTTGTATTTGGTGTGTTGCCGCTGGGTCGGCACTGGCCGTTGTTTACGGTCCGTATCCAATATTGAAGGGTAATAATCCAGATCAGTGGGTAGCTGTGCTCTATCAGTCCGTGTCAAGGTTCGTTTTCACCTCAGCGGTTGCCTGGGTCATATTTGCATGTTCAACCGGAAATGGAGGTGGGTAAGATTTTGGAATTTTTTTCGTTTTTTCCCAGTTTCAAACTCGATGGAATGCTAGTTTTAGAATATTTTGTTATTAAAACTACAGTCATGGGGACAAAATCTCATTGATACAAATTGGCATGTTGTTCAGAATACATGTACTGCGGAGCTCATGGACTTCTTTGCTCGTCCCTATCTGTTCTATGGACAGCAACATCATGTAGTGCACGAATCAGGAGTATGAAAACTCAAAGTGTCGGTAAATATTAGGTAATTTGTCTAGTACAACATTTTGCACGGTGACCCGCACCTTTTTATTCTTGATTTTATAAGGGAATGGGTTAAACTTCCCGTGTAGGAAAGTTTGGGCAAAATTTTAAGTCTTTCAAGTTGGAGGCACATACTGCTTAACAGAGTTTTGTATGAAGACAGAGAGCAAAATCTCCTGCACGAGATTCCACAGTATAGGCCTTTTCCCGGTTATCCCACAATACATTGCTGTGGCTATATCAACACCGTATATTATACACTCAAAACGACTAAACATACTGATTTCGTGCTGCACAACGGATTGTTACGCAAGAATGACACAAACTTGCAATGCCAAATAATCCAGGTCAGGGTGTAATCTGCTATATGAGTTGTATGTGTAACATACCCTGCTTATACCCTACGGCTAAAAAGTTATATGCGTATAACGTACGCTTTGTATACCCTGGCGCGCACTGCATCATGGAACCGGTAAAAGACCTATTCGTGCACCGATACGGTCAGGCGGATACATCCCAGGTGCCGGCAGGGTGGGCGTCATATTCTAATTTCCCTTGAGTATATCATATATTGTTTTGCTTTATTCATTTTTGTGTCAATTTTATCGGAGGACGACCGAAATGCACTTAAAGATCAATTCTCACTCATGCTGCAGGACCAGTTGATACCTTTTTGTCATGGAGTGCCTGGAGTCCACTGTCTCGTCTGACTTACTGTACATACTTGGTGCATCCGGGTATAATGTACATCTACTACTGGACTCGAAAAACGCTGATACATTTCACGGATATGAATATGGTAGGTTGTGGTGACAATGGGTTTCATTCGATAAGTAAGTAAGTAAGGCAGTCAGTCAGTCAGTCAGTCAGTCAGTAAGTAAGTAAGTAAGTAAGTAAGTAAGTAAGTAAGTAAGTAAGTAAGTAAGTAAGTAAGTAAGTAACAGTGCATATGTATGTATGTATGTATGTATGAATGTATGTATGTATGTATGTATGTATGTATGTATGTATGTATGTGTGTGTATATATGTATGTATGTATGTATGTATGTATGTATGTATGTATGTATGAATGTATGTATGTATGTATGTATGTGTGTATGTATGTATGTATGTATGTATGTATGTATGTGTAAGTAACTATATATAACTATTTAAATGTGGGAAAAATGGAAATGTAATTTTGTTGTTCCCTATTTATTTCAGACTTACTACTTTGTGGCCCAACTGGTTCTATCCTATGCTGCAGCATTTATAATGTCACTGGCAATCGAGTCACCAATGATAGGATTGGAAAAAATTATATTCAGACGCTGAATAACATTTCAGCCGGAGTGTTCATATGAACGAGTATTCAACGACACATGGCAGAAGGCTTAGATACTTCTTGAAATTACTTTTCCGGGAGAAATTTCAATGTTGAAGAGTTTTCCAGGGCACATCTGTGTCATGTGATCATAGATATCATATATGCTACTATATATATCGGGAAAAAATATTTTATGATATGCAAATCACGGAATCGGGGCTTTCTGCTGAAGTTTATCTTCTCAAACTTTCATAATTTGTTTAGGCTATAATATATTTGTGCAACCTGCTATCTGCCAAAGTTACGGACGATGAAAGATTTACCTTGGCTTGATCGATTTGGCCTTTTTGAAGCATATATGTTGAATTTAATGTTCTGCCTATGTGGGTCGACTGAAAAAATTCGTCGTTCGGGGCGCTCTCCATGCTCCCCCTCCTTACTTAAGGGGCGTAGAGAGAGCTCTCAAAACTTTGAAGGCGGATTCATCTGTCTGACGCGTGGGCTGAATGTGAAGTAATTATGTCGTCCGTCATATAAAATTCCGAAAAACAATGTACATGTTTCGTGACGATAAATGTAGTTTTGCCTTTCCTACTGAAGCTTTTTCTGATCCTACATCTTACAAAACTTACAAAAGTAGCGAAATCCTTGAACAGTTTTGTTCTTCACGAGACGTTCAATTTCTCTATCATTTTCTTTAAAGGTATACAATCACCTGTAATCTAAATATGCCCATATATGTTCAAAGGGGTGTTCCTTGGTATTCAAAATGCCCATGTGAGGGCGCTGTTTTTAAAAAGTTGTCACCCGCTTAAAATCTGTGATTGGTTACATTTTCTCTTTCCATGGTAAGTGTGGCAAAATTGGAACAGGTGACAGTATACCTTTAATTCTTACTTCATAAGTAATACAAGCATACACGCCTATAGCTGTGTATAGCCCCTTTTCGACTTACCAGTGTAGTGGGCCTTAAATTCTAGGCAAATTCAAATTTTTACTACTGCTTTCCATAAAACCGTCTTCAAAGCTATCACGCTGTTTTGACTTGACGTTTGATGAGACAACAAACTCTCCTTGTAAGCAAAGGACGAGAAAAGAACCAGTATTTCAAATCGCTTTTTGTGCTGTCTTGCGAAAGATATAAAGTAATATACGAAATATAATAAATGATATAATTAAGGATTGTATCCTGAATATTATGAATACTCCAATGTAGAATGTATTAACAAGTGTCATAGCAAATAGATTAATATTTTCTCGTATGGGCCACAAATTTCTACAAATACATGTTTAAGTATGTCAGTATGATTGCGGGGCTTTCAGAGAGTAAGTTCTTCTTTCTAACGATCTCACATTTCTTAATCATTTTACTTTATTCACTGATCAGGGATATTGCATGATCATTTCCAGTGTTTTGTTTTCATTTTACAATTTTATTCGATGTTGTAATTATTTGATTTCATGGTGCAATATACTAGATTACAGATCGCAAATCGCTGACTACGGTTTCGTTATTAAAACTGTTAGGCCTAAGGTAAAATGCGCCTCGAAAGTAAAAAGACTTCAACTTTTTGCCTAAACTTTCCTAAATGAAACTTTCAACCATACTCTTACCAAATCAAAATTGAAAATCAGGGGCCATCGTGCACAGTTGTGTACCAGAGAAACAAATTAACTGACATTTACCGATATCTGAAATTCAAAATGGCCGCCATCCCTGCGTTAACTCTGTAGGGAAAATATAATTTTCAAAAACCTGAGGCGGTAGAATTTTTTTCTTACTCCAAGAGCTTTAAAATGAGCCTCCACAAGCGATAGACCAGAAAATACTGAGAAAATTTGAGAACCCGAATATCTGTCTCCAAGGCGCATTCAACTTAGGAGGACAAATAGTGAAACTAAAATTACACATTTGTGTTAAGTTGTAAGCTTCATTTCCAAAGTAATGCATAACTATAATACTAGGATGAATAATAAAACAAGAGATCGATCAATTGCAACAAAGTGAATCAAAGATGGCCGATAAGCAATTCTCTCCCCAGCAAACACAAGTGTAATGTCTTCCGTAGAATACCGCTGATTATTACAGAAGGTTTACTAGTACTAAGCTTAACTTTAGCAACGTGAGCACGACATCCGCTGCTTCCGACAGAAATTCGGACAAATTTTGTCTTTTTCATAGCTTTGGCCGGGTCCCTTTAGAACAATTGTTTGGTTTCAATCTTACATCGATCGTAGCTAGTATTCTAGAAAATCTCGTTACATTATTCTGACAAAATATCTATTTTTGTATAATAATGAAGGAACCGCAACATCATTTATATGAATCTGCGGGGGTCGTCTCACTCGTCTGCAACATGTTCTTTTTGATGCGTCGCTTAGATACGTTCTCGAATAGAACTTTCCCTTAACTTCTGTGATTGGAAAAAGTACTATTCGTACAGCCGCCCCAAAGATGCCTAAATATACAGAGTCCTACACACCACGCCCTCTACCACCTCTGCCAGCAAGTTATTTCTCACGAGAAGGTATTCCAGTATCGTCAAGTGATGACGAAACGATACCAACTGGTCATGAAAAGGCGGAGGACGTCGTGACGAACCAACCGTGTAGACGCGAAGAGCAAGTTGACCCTAGCACAGACATGCCACGTCAGTTGCAAGAACCTATCGGAGAAGATGGCTTGCAGACGATAAAAAGTGCCCACAAGATTTTTATTAAACAGATTCACACAGCTGCTCACTCCTGGAGCTGCGACCCACCTAACCGTTTCAAAATCTTCGTTGACGGCCGACAGCTACTTTACGCGTCAGATGACTGCCGGATGGGAAAACAGAGAGATGTTATAGTGAAGGATTGCGCAAATAATAGAAAGGTGATTCGAATCAGGCGAAAGGCCCTGACCACTTTTTGCGGCGTCGGTTGCTGTCCAACTTCTTGCTCTTTACCATTTTCATCGGAGATGGAAAGTCCCGTTGGCTGCGTCATTGGCAGCATATGCCGCCGACCATCTCCGTGCTGGCGACTGAAATGTGACATTCTGAACATCGAAGATAATCTTATTCTGAAACTCAGATCTTCGAGGACGGGAAACTTTCTACAAACGCCGACGTCTTTCGATGTTACGTTCGAGGAAGGAATAGCGAACATTACACATCACTGGGTTAAGAAAAGTGTTTTTGCCCGACCAGAGGACAGAACTTCAAAGTGGGAACTCGTTTTACCAGTTGGTGCGAGATTACAGCATAAAATTCTGATTCTTGGTGCTGTTTTCTGTCTAGATTTTATGTTCGGGGAACCATACCGTCACCGTACGGACATCCATTGATTCGCCTCGATGAGTTTACTGAGTGATGAAGCTATTGACATTTGAGTTTTACACCAGTTCCTTCCAAATATGCTCGCATTGGCGTTTGAAGTTTCATATGTTGAAGAACGAATGCTGGAGATATAATAAGGCCAAAACAGTCCAATTCTTAGGCTCATATGATTCTATTCTACCACTGTAATATCGAAAGTTTTTTTTCGCTGGCTGAAATCAGAAATGCGAAGCTTGATATAACAACATACCTGAGCGGCATGATGTACAAAGCGACAATAAAGTAACACATTGCAAACTGTTTTTACTTTTTTGTCTAAAATATTGTCTTGTGCCATTTTCATCGTCTTTAGAGCACCGTCGATTCACAGGCTCCTGAACCAGTACCACACCGTTGTCTGTGAATGATACATCTAATCAGTGACAAATATGAGTCTATATCATTATAAAGGTGTTAATAAAATACATCGGTGAGAAAAAAGTTACCCGCCATTGTATGAAGGATACTATAATCGATACCATAGTCGCTTTTCCAGTAGTTATTGTTATCAGTGATAATTCTCAGTGGTGTTCACACTCGTAGACGTCGCGATCGATCGATGGGATATGTAGCACCTCACTCACGCCGACATCTATGGTACCGCACAATGTTAGTGGTGAAGCAATACTATTCTATAGCAGAGGAAAGTAGTTGACGTTATGTGCATCCACGGGCCGAGGCGCAGCGGAGTGGCACATAAGACAATAAAACAAATCATTCCTCTAGAGTAAAGTGCTACAAGTTACGCGAAAGGAATTGTTGAGCAGTAAATAATTGCAGACAATAGGTTTTCGTGATGTACGTGAAATACTCATTAATTTTATGGCATAATTCATGGGTACATGGTTCAGGCATCATTATTTTAATAACAGCCAGGGAGTGGTAGACGGAACTTGGTCAGACAAAGATATCGGGAGTCATTATTCTGTTTTAAGCTATATGAATTTAGTAGATTCGCCATTGGCATAAACGTTAGCACGCCTAAAAAAAGAGATGGTCACTTTTCTGTCTAATGAGGGCGCTGTTCGATGGGGACCTCAAGCCAATCAATATGTTCAGCCCACATTCTCAGTCAAATCTGTTATCTCTGGTAAAAATTGCATTCATACACTCGAAATACAACAGAAGAATTTGGATGTTCTTTGAATAATGAAAACTTGAGTAAAGTCATAAAAACGAGCAGGCTCAAAATCATGATAGATGATATATTTGCATTGATAAATTCTTTATTTCTCTGCTTTCGCCTTCATCATTTTAAGGTCTCCATAAACGTTTATCAACTTGGAAGTTGTTGTACAATGGCTGGGTCTAGACTGGAAGGTATATTACTTCAGGGAGCTGCTTCAACTCTAACTTCTTAAGCAAAGTTAGATCTGATCTTCAAGTCCGGGCAAAGTCATAGTTTCACAGGAAATAGAATGTTTTGTAAGTCCTTCTTCTGTCATGACCATAGCCCTCTTTGAGGAGGACAGTGCAATAACTGTGAAAATTTCTGTAAAACAACTTTGTTTTTAATTGTCTCCCTTAGGTATGAGGATACACAAAGTACCTAGCAAACTCCGTACATTGTGTGAAATATGATGTGTTATGGTTGACAAATGAATAATAACCTTGTCAAAAATAACATCAGACATTTCACACAGACATACGGTATGTGTGGACAATTTTTGCATTGGAAATATCACTACTATTTTGGGGGTAGAATATAGACACTGTATTTTATGTACAGTACAAAAATTAATAGAAAATAACACAAATGTTATAGCTGATGGAGCTTTAGTATTTTTCATACCCATTTTAGAACAAAACAATAGCTTCACCGCTGAGGCATGTGACTTATACCCAAGACTACCAACTGCCAATAGCAAAGGTACATGACTTCAAATATTTGCGGGACCCAGCAAGGGAACACCTGCAAACCATAGAAGACAGAAATATTTGGAAAATCAAAACATCTACTTTTATATGTGGACTTGTGTCTGCATGCAGCATTCAAAATTTACACACCATAGCTATGAATTTACACCAGAAAAAACATTATATATAAAGTAAATTGTCGACTTTCAATGTATATTTACAGACAATGAGAAATAAATATAAATTTTCCACAGCAGTGCACATGACATTTTTTCCTATAAAAATTAAAAAATTACAAAGTAACAAAAACCCCTTCCCTGTTGGCTGTACACCCCCCCCCCCCAATTTTTTACTTTTACCTGTAAACATCTGGCACTGACAACATTAAGCCTAAACATTTGATATGTCTATGGAAAATATTCCTTTATGAGAAGTGGCACACAGAGACAAATATACTTGAAAGCCGGAAATTATTCTGAGCTTGGTACATGTGTAATCTATAAAACTATTTACATAAATTTTGTAAATGAATCTGTACTTAGACAGGGGATATATAATACCAATGGAACATGCTTTATTCATGTGATCCTTTGGACTTTACTGTGAAACAGAAAATATGCAGTCAGATATCCTTTGAATTGCATTTTGACAAGCTGTTCTCTATTATTATTTATTTTACAAAGTTCTTCTGACATATTTACTATTTTGAAAATCGGAATAGAAATAATCTGCAGTACCATACATTATATTTTATTTTATAAACATGATCTTTTCACAGGAATTTAATTTGCTGTGTTTAAGTATTCTTTTATGTTCTTGTTATTTCAAGATGATCACGCATTGCACTTAAATTCTACTCAAAATGAGTTCAGAGTTCAAAGTTCAAAATATTACAAGTCTCTGTACCATTTGTTTCTCATTCATTTTCTCCACTGAGGTGTATTTGCTTTCACATTCTCTACTCTTAGTCTATCCACACGCGTTTTATGCCACATTCACAGCAGTACTTGGCATGAGGCACAGGGTACTTGGTTCCACACTCGTAGCAAAACTTTGAAGCTCTTTTCCCGTTGACGTTTTCCATGCTGGGCTGTCGATTCAGTGATGACGGTCTGCTATACGATGGAGGGGTGGGTGTCCGCTTGACGACAGTCTCCCTGGGAAGGTAGGAGTGGTGAATGAACGAATAAAATACATATCACAGTGGCTGTGTTTGAAAAACTGGAGTCTACAACTACAATGGCATACTCAGGCCATAATTAATAGGCTTGAAAAGCATGTATAACAATGCAATCCTACCACCACCATGGTATGTCTGGATTCTTTTATGGACCTATTTATGTGCCATTACACTGATGAAAATATTTGGGAAAGATCATTGTGTTTAAATGCTTAATTTATTACCGTAAAATGACATAACATAAAGTGCCTGTAGTATGTTACTCTGGTATCAATGCATATGTTGCAGGGAAGGAGAGTCAACAGTCTATATGGTCTTGCAGATATACTTAGCAGTGAACTTCATTGCTATGGACTCATAAACTTTAAAGTATAAATAACTGTACTGGAGTACCTTAGATCAAACAAACGATAGCTGAGATCAACATGGTAGCATTAACCTGTTCACCCCCAAATTCCCTGTAAACAGGTCCACAATTACCATTGAGAACAATGGGTTTGGGCCAAACCATGGTGGTGAAAGGGTAAACAAATCCCTGTTGCAGCGAATGCAATCAGACACATGATACAGGATATCTTTACCAGTACAGCAATGTGACAGTAAAAGTACAGTGAAAGTTGCCAATGGAAACCAATCCCTCATCAGAAAATCTCTCCATTCCTACGGAGAGATTTTCCTGATTCCACATTCTATTCTGCATGAAATTCAACTTGTATGTTGATGACAAATTCTAGTTAGCAGAGTTTTTCTGTTCCTAAGTGTATCCTTTAAAAACTCTTTCACCCCCTTTCCCCCTCTAGAGGTCTAACTTTACCATAGAAAACAATGGGATTGGTCCAAACCTGGGTAGTGGAAGGGTTAAAACACATGAGCAATAGCTTACCTATTTGATGTACCACTTGGTGGTTTTGATTTGATTGCTCTGCTTCCTGACCCCGTCCTTGACCCCACTGATCTGTAACTGTCCCCACTGCCAATGCGACCTACACTGTGGGGAGACAATCCATCGCTGTCTGTTTCATCTTCATACCTGAAGCAAAGTACACAAAGACAGACATTGCTAAATCCATCAAGCAAATTTATATGTGTGCTATAATTACGTATGATCACTTTGATAAATATACAAGTACACATTTCTCCATGAGGTTTTTGAATGGCGAGCCACCACTCTGATTTTTTAGCAATCTATTCATATATTAATAACCAAACTAAAGAATATATTTGAATGACAAAGGAATATGCAATTGCACAGTGTATGCAAGTTGCTGCCCCTCTGAGTTCAAAGGCTGTAGAGAACACATCAGTATACATGTGTATTTGATCCCTGTACGATTTCTTTCTTAGCTCTGAAGCCTCTGGTATTGCTCTTCTACCAGCTGGTGAATTCTAAACAGAATTTGATTGGTGATTGAGAATCACACATACATATGGTTTCCATGCACCATTTCCGGTATACAGTAAATTGCAAATTGGTATCAAAAAAATAAATAGAGATTAACCTACTCCACCTAGAACACAATAGTTTTGTTTATCATGCATGTATAACTGAGAAATTGAAATCTATGAGCCATGAAAGTGAATGTCCATACATGTATACACTGGTCCTAAATTCCATACCTGTATTGATGACTGGCAGGAGCTCTAGTTCTGCTGTTTTCTGAGCTTGGTTTTCTAGTACTGTACATTGACGATGAGTAGCCATTTGAAAGACTCCCCCCACTACCTGCAGATACAAAGTGTGAACATATATGACAGTAAAAAACTTGTCTTACTGATTGCAATTACTTTGACTGCACAACATGTGTTTGTCACACTAGCAGTCAAACTACATGTACAGTGTGATCACCACTGTCCTTGACATTGTACAAACGGTTTTTGGTTTCTGGACAAAGTCTTGTCTGTTACAAGCATAGCAATTACTTTGTATTGAATTTGAATAAGTTACTGTGCTACTATCAGTATGACTTATCCATTAATTGGCAATTTTACTTGCATAAACTGACATCAACCTTTTATCTATCATGATTTATGCAGCAAATCAGTATCTTTGTATGTATATATGTGTGAGCACACTTATGTATGTATGTATGTATGTTTGTATGTATGTATGTTTGTATGTATGTATGTATGTATGTATGTTTGTATGTATGCATGTTTGTATGTATGTATGTATGTATGTATGCATGTATGTATGTATGTATGTATGTATGTATGTATGTATGTATGTATGTATGCATGCATGCATGCATGCATGCATTTATGTATCTATGCATGTATGTATGTATGATTGTATGTACGTATGAATGTATGTATGGATGTACATAATTGTCTATATCCAATCTGCATGCATACATGTATGTACATATGTGCATTTTTAGACAATATAGATGAAGCACAAGTTAACAATGCAAAAGATTTTATCAATGCTTACCAGCTCTTCCATTGGTCATACCAGTAGTTCTATTTGTTGGTGAATTCTTTTGCCCAACGCTTGTTGTCTTTTTCCCACTCCCAGCTCTTTTCGCACCGGGAAGAGGTGGTTTATACTGGAAGGAAAAACAACACAAAGACAGTGAAATGGGAATTCAGAAGTGAGAAGATGTATGATTTTAAGAAAGAACTCCACCAGACAGCTTGACATTTTATCACTACAACAATGTTTGAGCCATCTTGTAATTTTTAACTTCAATCTCTCCTAACGATCCTCACCAAAATGAATATCCAATGTGCAGTACAATGTATACAAGTCACTTATTAGGACACTACATGTGGCAGGTTTTAACAGTTGAATGATCAGTTTTCTAAGAATTGGTCTCTTTTTGATGAAGTTCATGTGGTAACTGTGAGGGCTTTAAGACAGTAATGCTAACAACTCAATCACAATACTTCAGAGATACAAGTTTTCGCGTCCATTTCAGAATATTCTTTGACAGAAACTGACATTATCAGCTGTAATCTATGCATATCATTTTGATGCAAAAAGATATTTTTTATAGAGTTCTACAATCAAAGGAGATCGAAATTAAAGGCTATAGAGTATTTTCCTGTGATACAAGATTTTCTAACGGCAGGATTTTAGATTTTTCCTGCCTGTAATTGCACGTTGAGAAACACAAACCTTATGAAGCTATTAATTTTTTCTAGCAAATAATACATCAAAACAGTAATAGAAAATGACATCGAAACAGTAATAGAAAATGAAAGTGTGTCGAAATTCAGCTTCTACAACACTTACCTGAGTTCTCTGTTTGAGTTGCTCTGCTTTGCTATTAGGCGGTATTCTCTTCGCTTTCTCTGCACACCATGGTATATGCCTTTCTGCTGCCCCTGCATTGAACCGCCTTTCACAAGTTGGGCACTGAATATAATCTGAAGATCACACAGGGGAAAAATGCTATAGTTAACTCACATGTGAGATTCCCCTTAGGAGAAAAGTGATAAGCATTCAGTGACATAAACCTCTGGTGAGCTTACGTAATGAGATTTCAAATTTATGAGTTGTCGACAATCCTGACTGATACACTTTTGTTCTGATCTTCTTCTAACTCAACCAAGCAACACAGATTATGAGAATGGACATAGAGAAATTTGAGATTAGTGATATCGTTGTATCAGAAAGACTTAAATAGGTTAACAGTATGATATTTGTCTTGATAAGGTACTGTAATAGAAGATTTTCTATGCTCTGAGAAATTTGTTGAGCACTTACATGGGTATATGCAGGAAATGTCAACGTGACATGGCATGCATGGTGTATCGTTTACACTGTTACGGACCATACAATCACTTTTTACATGTAGTTACACTGTACCGATGTCAAACAGTCAGTCACACCAAGCTTGATGCATTTCATGTGTCCAGAAAACAAAAAACGTACTGGATATCCACATCACATACAATCTCACTATGACTTTTTTAAACATACCTGGATTGATAGTTGCTTTGGGGGGTGGAGGAAGAGGTGCACCAGTCTTCATTGCATGTGACACCCCCCTTGCTGCTTTGAGTGAAGCCAGGAACTCCTCATGTTTGGCACGCCAGTTATTCTTGGACTGCTGACAGATGGGATTAGAGGAGAGGGGTGGGGAGACGGAGAGATAGCAGTGTACAGACAGTACAGCAGAGAATGTGAGAAAGTGCAAGAGATATAGGAAAGAAAAATGAAGGCTGGTCAAGATCTACATAAAACATACTAAATACTGAAGTACCTTGAATATATCATTTGCAAGTTGGTTCATTGTATCTTGGGAATCGTGGATCTCAGAAAACAATACTCCAATCTAATTACATGATAAAAGCACTCCACTTTGAGACATGATCTATGCAATCTGCCATCTTAGATTATTGTACAAATTTGCATTGCTAATCATTCCCTGACCCTGTGACTTCATATTTGGTGTTTTACCAAAAATCTAATGAAAAGCTCTCTTTACGAACTTTAAAAATTGAATTGAAAAGAGATTCAGGCATTGACCTAAAGGCAGCATGAACTTCTAATAAGGAATATATTGGTAGATGCATTAAATATCAAATTTTTGTTGTTGAATTTGTTTATGTCAGTACCTTTCTCAAATACATTTGAACTTTCATCCCTGCGTCACATCCATTGTTGATTCCATTGTTGAAAATATCTTCCACTTGGCAAAGAAATTCACATTTCCTAATCAGAAAATCTGTTGTTCTTACCTGTTGTTTAGGTTCTGGTTGTTTCCGTACACTTGTTATTTCGGTTCCTGATACACGCTGTTTGGTTGAATTAAACACTTTCCTCTTTTTTGAGTGATTCTTCTCACAAATACGTTCATGCTTTACCTGTTCCGAATCAAACGCAGAATGAACTTTTGAATAACATCTGTGAGACATTTTCCTTCTGCCTGTAACATGTCTGATATGGTTAGACAAACACACAACCATACAGCAAGTGGATGTTGATCCACTGTTTTAAAGACTGCAACATGTACTGGTACTAAAGGCACACACAAACACCTAACAAAGTATTGGCACAGGAGTTTTTGTGC